>VNJU01000008.1:0-22776 GCA_008042675.1 Drosophila seguyi
AGGAAGTTCCGACATAGGAGGAATGTAGGAACAAGTAATAAAAATAGAGCTACCATTGACTGATAGCTTACCACAAAGGAATTCAACATCGTTGCACTCCTCGAAAATTATTAATTCAGACGCGAGAGTGGAGTCAACCGCTATGAGGACACCACCTCCACGTCTGATAGGCCGATCCAGCCTATATATCGTGAATACAGCTGGAAAAACTTCGGAGCTCAGAATCTCCGGCTTTAACCAGGTTTCTGTGAACACAATAACCTGGGAAGCAAACGAGAGACTATCAGAATACAATTTGGGAAGCTTACTGCGTAAACCTCTTGCATTCTGATAGGAAATAGAAAGGGGATTTGTTAGTTTTTTGGAGCGGAAGACGTAGAGGGCGCAGTGGTCTGGTCGGGCCTGGGAAGACTTATTCCTACAGGCCGCCGTTTCTTTTTCTTAGCTTCGAACTCCTTGACGACAACGAATTCAGGCCAGAAATTGGTTGAACATATTGTGTCAAAGAGTTCGTTAGGGACATTTATTTTGAAAGACGAAATGTCCCTAGCATAAGAAAATTTGAATTTTTCCACCTTAAGTTTATTATTTGTAACACCATACATTTGTAAGCATAATGTTCCCAGTACTTACACTTTCCGTTCTTCAAAACTCAACCGAAATGCACACAAAGGGTTACCCAAATTAAAGTTGGAGCGCGCGTTTCCCGCATATATGCGAAATTCAAATTTTTTAATTAAAATAAATTATACCCGCTTGCCGAACGGGCATTGTAAAGAGGCGACGGCGGCTAAAAGTGGGGAAAGGAAAGTTGCCATAATTGAATGCGAGTGTTGTAACTTCCCCGGGCTCCTCCCGCTTCTGTGGCGGCTCCTCATTTGGCAAAAGCGTGCAATTGACATGCAATTACGCCCACCCCAAAAGCACTCGAGCCACCCAACATGTTCATACATACGAGTGGGAGTATGTGCAAATTCACACGAGCGGATGCCGACTTTATTGTGGATTAAGAACCCAATCCGATTTTTACGAAATGAATTGCCCTTTGCGTCGGCGGAGCGAGCAAAATCTTATGAAAATAACTTGAGCTTCGCCCGCTGACAAAGTTGCCCGGCGAGGGAAAAGCAGCGTGAAGAAAATGAAAATGAAAATAAGGAAGGGAAAATAACGAAAGTCGTCGTGCGACATTATTAAAAGCTGCTTGCGATGGGGGGAAGAACGCGAGAAATCGCTTTGCGGCGTGCCAACAACTTTTTAACCGCACTTTTTCAACTACAATGCCACGGAAATGGAAAAGTGGAAAAGGCTGCTGCGGCAGGAGGCGGAAGCGCGCCAGAAAGTTAAGTCCTCCTGTGTATTGGTTTGACATTTGATGAGCAACAGTAAGCTGGGCGGGCGGGAGCGACGCTGAAGAGAAAGCCACCAAAAATCTGCTCGACATAAATTGCCAAAAGGATATGCTTAAAAATGAATTGAACTTGTTTGTTGTGGCTCTCTTAGGGGCGGGAAGTTAAGGCTTTATCATCGTATTGTTATCAGGGCTGACACTGTGCGTATTGTATTCCTCAAAATGGAATTATAGACGCAATTACCAACAAGGACTTGTGAGATTAAGTCATCAATCTGTTGAATTAAACGAACGTGGGAACAGTAAAAATGTTTCTTTTGAGTCTAGGATTGATTCAGGCATGAGTTTTGGCTTAAAAAATACTTACAATACTAAAAGTATCTTGGGTTTTTGGAAATATATATTCGTTGTATAAGTATTCTTAGCGATTTTCCATCTCCTTGTCACGTATTTCAAGGGACTTCAACTGCAATACCTTTTTCCTTTTTTGGGTACAAACTGGGTCGATGGGCCTATCAATATCCACATCCACTTCCACATCCGCGTGAGGTTTGCTAATTTATTGCCTTCAAGCATTTGGCATCATTAAGGAGAGCCTTCAATGGCTTTGGTGGTCGGGTGGGTGGGTGGTCTCTTGTGTGGTTATGCGGCTGCTGTGGCTCGGGCGGTTGCGGTTCCCTGCACTGCTTAATGGGCTGTGACGGAATAGCTGGAGTGAAAAGTTTCCCTTAGTCTTAGTCTTTCTCTCTCTCGAGATAATTTGCATAAAAAGCATCGCCATCTCCCCTCATTCCCTTCGTTTTCTTTCTCCTCCCGACAGCTATGATGAGAATCGCAACATCCTGGTAAAAACGCTCTTCTGCATACACCGAAGTGTGGCCAGCATCTTGGAGCTGTGGAGCCTAAAGTATAATGATAAGTGCTTTATCGATACGAAGGAGTTTTCCAAAGCCTCGGCTCCATTTACATTATTTGGATTTGTGGTAAGAATTTATGTCACAGAGATCTTAAGATATTTTCACATCGGTTGTTTTCGAAATCGCTGTTTTTAATTCATTTTTAAACTTTGTATTGCATTACTCATATTCAAGCTTAGCTTTAATCTTTCGGATTTTTCCAATCCTTGCGCTTTTCGTTCTATAAATATCTTATTTATTTATATATTTTTCTTGACAGTACGCGTGTGGATCCAACATTGACCAAGGCAAAACCATGCTGGAGGAGAGCTGGTATGGCGAGATACACTCCTCCTTGCTGAAGGCGAGCAAGCGTGGCCAGTTGCCGGACATCCGCCGCTTCACGCTGGTGAAGCGCTTCTTTAACTGCGTTGCCGCCTTGATGACGCAGCAGCTGGAGGATATATGTATTAGAAGTCTGAAGGCCTACGCCGATTTTATATGCGACTACGGGGTTTGCTTTAATTCATGTTTTTCTTGTATACAAAAATTAATAATTTCAAAAATTCCACAGCACTCGAATCCCGGCTTCGAGATTTCTGTGATGCTGGCCGATGAGGATACTATTCAGTTTATTCCCAGCTTCTCCAAGGTGCAGAGTGAACTGCTTCGCGTCATCGACATGATTCTACTGAGCATCCAAATGTTGCCGCGCATCGAGAGCAAGCTTTACACCGATCTAATCGTGTCAAAGAAGCTCTTCCTCACACCCACAGTGCCGGATAGCATCGTGCAGGAGACGAAGAATCGGATTTGCGCCATGCTGGAGGATCAGCGCATCGGACCGGAGTTGAGACTGCAGGACTTTGATCCTTTTATCGATTTAATAAATGGCATAGATGCAGAACGGGTGGCCAACTTCATGGAGAGCGATGCAACCTTCGAGCAGTATTCGGAAATGGTGTACGAGTACAAGGAGAAGGAGGATCGCATTGGCAAAGAAGTTTGGGCCGTGATCCGGATGGGTTTCTACGAGTTTCACCGCGAGAAGTTCATAACGCATCTGGAAACGCTGGCCCGACAGTTGCAGTTGGATCTGCTGGCCAGGATGGTGACCGATCAGCAGGCGAGGATTTCTCGATTGGGAAAGGAGTACGATGCCATTGCCAAGAAGGCCTTGACTGTGCCCAAGGACACGGCTGAACTGATGGAACTGAAGGCCTATGTGGTGCATGCGGAGGAGAACCTTGTGCCCGAGATGGAGGCCAGACTCAAGGTGAATATGGGCGAAATCCTGTGGCTCATGGACCATACCCTATACTCTCCGCTGGAGATCAAGAACAACAGCAACTCCTTCCAGTGGTACCTGAAGCTTCCCTCGATCTTCGAGCAGCACCGCGCGATCATTGCGGAGAAGGTAATCGAGTACCAGGAGCTGCTGAAGAAGCGCATTGAGCTCTTCCGCCGCGAACTCCAGACCTACTACGAACAGGTGCAGACCTACGACACCTGGGGCGATATCAAACAGCTGGCGAGGTACAAAAAGCGTGCCGGCGTGCTGGATCAACGATTGGTCCAGGCTATGGAGACCATTGATCAAATCAACGAGGAAGAGACCTCCTATGGCTGGGATCTCTCGCAGTATCCCATGCGAAAGAAGGCTCATGACCAGTTGAAGCCTTACAAAACCCTCTTCGATGCTGGGCAGGATTTCATGGACAAGTACGACCTGTGGATGCACTCTCAAGTGGGCTCCTTTTTCCCCGACGAAATCGACGGCGATGTGGCAAACTTCTATCGCATCATTCAGAAACTGGATAAGCAGATGGGAGATCATCCGACCACAATGCAGCTGATCCAGGATGTCAAGGCACAAATCGAGGCCTTCCGCGAGCACATGCCCATCATCAATACGCTGGGCAATCCGGGCATGAAGGCCCGTCACTGGGAGTTGGTATCCGAAATTATTGGCTTCCCCATCAAGGTGTCGCCAGAATTGACGCTGGAGAAGATCATCGAGTATCAGCTGGATGAGTATGTGCCCAAGTTTGAGGCCATTTCAGAGAGCGCTACCAAGGAAAACAATCTGGAGCGAGCCATGGCCAAGATGGTCAACGAATGGGAGGGCGTTGAGTTCTCCGTTTCGCCATACAGGTGGGTTTTTTTTAAGCAGGTATGGGAGATGTGGATTGAGGATGTAATTGAAATGTCTCCCGCAGGGACTCTGGCACATACAAGTTGGCTGCCGTGGATGACATTCAAATACTGCTGGACGACCAAATCATCAAGACGCAGACGATGAAGAGCTCACCCTACATCAAACCGTTCGAGGCGGAGATTCTGTAAGTACAGCGAGCAAAGAGTTTAAATACTTAAACCTTAATACAACATATTTTGAAAAATATTTACAAGAAAGGTTTCTCCCATTAAGCTTTTAAAATCAATTAAATTATGTCTAAGCTTATGGGGCGCCAAGAATTTACTTTAGTCCTGCCAATTGTTGTTCTTCACCTTTTGTTGGGCCGTCAATGTCACTGGCAGACATCAGGTCCACACATGAGCTAACCTTTGTTGTCCTTTTGCAGAAAGTGGGAGGCCAAGCTTATGCTGCTGCAGGAGATACTGGACGAGTGGCTGCGCGTGCAGGCCACCTGGATGTATCTGGAGCCCATCTTCAGCAGCCCGGATATTCAGCAGCAGATGCCCGAGGAGGGGCGTCGCTTTAGTGCTGTGGATAAGGTTAATATTGCTTGCGTTTCTTTAAGAATTTTTTAGTCCTTCAAGGATTTATATAGATTCTACAATTTATTTATAAATTTGTTATTTCTAAACGAATGTATATCCAGCAAGGACATCGAGTTTACTTCTCCTACTTTATTAGTTCTTAAAATTGTCCTATATTTTATTTTCACTTCATACAGATCTGGAAGGAACTTATGAAACAGGTGGCCTCCGACCCGAAAGTAATGGTTGTGGTCCAAATCGACAAAATGAACGACAAGCTGAAGAAGGCCTACACCTTGCTGGAGATTATCCAGAAGGGTCTCAATGCCTATCTGGAGAAGAAGCGTCTCTACTTCCCGCGTTTCTTCTTCCTCTCTAACGACGAACTGCTGGAGATTCTGTCGGAGACCAAGGACCCGACGCGTGTCCAGCCGCACTTGAAGAAGTGCTTCGAGGGCATCTCCACTCTGAACTTCACAGAAGAGCTTGATGTGATTGCAATGCGTTCCTCGGAGCGCGAGGAAGTGGCTTTGGTGGACTACATCTCGACGTCAAAGGCCCGTGGCCAAGTGGAGAAGTGGCTGCTGGAGTTGGAGATCAGCATGAAGAAGAGTATACACCACAAGATATCAGAGGCCTTCTACAGCTACCTGAAGATGGTGCGGCATGTTTGGGTGCTTACTTGGCCTGGGCAGACGGTTCAGTCCATTTCGCTCACATACTGGACCCTGGAGATAACCGAGTGCTTCGAGAGCAACGATCCCAAGGAGAACTTGGCCAAGTACTTGCAGAAATGTATTGCTCAAATCAACAAGATCGTAGACTTGGTTCGTGGAGATCTAAACGCGCAGAATCGCATCACTTTGGGCGCCTTGGTGGTGCTGGATGTGCATGCCCGTGATGTGCTGGCCGAGATTGTACAAAATGAAGTGGAGGATCTGCAGGACTTTCAGTGGTTGTGCCAGCTGCGTTATTACTGGGAGGATAACAACCTGGACACGCGCATGATTAACTGCTCCCTGCCATATGGGTACGAGTACTTGGGCAACACACCTCGACTGGTGGTCACCCCATTGACGGATCGCTGCTACCGCACCCTATTCGCCGCTCTGAATCTGCATTTGGGCGGTGCGCCCGAGGGCCCGGCTGGAACTGGCAAGACAGAGACCACCAAGGATCTGGCGAAGGCCGTCGCCAAGCAGTGCGTGGTATTCAATTGCTCGGATGGCCTGGATTACCTGGCTCTTGGTAAGTTCTTCAAGGGATTGGCTTCCTGCGGCGCCTGGTCTTGCTTCGACGAGTTCAATCGCATCGACTTGGAGGTGCTATCCGTGGTGGCGCAGCAAATCCTGACCATTCAGCGAGGCATCAACTCGGGCAGTCCCACTTTGGTGTTTGAGGGCACAACCCTGACTTTGGACCCCACTTGTGCCGTGTTCATCACCATGAATCCTGGCTACGCGGGACGTTCTGAGTTGCCTGATAATCTTAAGGTAAAATCTGAAAATAAAATACAGAAATTAAAAATATTTAATCAAATTTTTTCACCTGACCAGGCACTCTTCCGTTCAGTGGCCATGATGGTGCCGGATTACGCCCTTATTTCCGAGATTGAGTTGTATTCGTATGGTTTCCTCACCGCCAAGCCGCTGTCCGTCAAGATTGTGGCCACCTATCGTCTGTGCTCGGAGCAGTTGAGCACACAGTGTCACTATGACTATGGCATGAGGGCTGTGAAGTCTGTGCTGAAGGCAGCGGGAGCGTTGAAGCTCCGCTATCGGGACGAGAATGAGGATATATTGGTGTTGCGCTCCATTAAAGATGTAAATTTGCCCAAGTTCCTCAATCAGGACATTCCCCTGTTCCAGGGCATCACTTCCGATCTGTTTCCTGGAACTGTACTCCCAGAGGCCGATTATGTGCTCTTCAACAAGTGTACACAGATGGCGTGTGATAAGCAGAACAAGCAGTGCACTCCTTTTGTCCTGGAGAAAGTGCAGCAGGTTGGTGAAAGCTAATTACAGAATAGGTTTCCCTTTCTCTTTGTTTTAATTGCTTAATAATCTTTATAATTAATTTTTGTTCAGCTTTATGAGATGATTGTGGTGCGTCATGGACTTATGCTGGTGGGTTATCCCTTTGGAGGCAAATCAACAACGTACCGCATCCTAGCAGAGGCTCTCGAATGCATGGAAAAGACGGTGAGTAAATGATCAGATTGGATTTAACATTTCCCCACCTTAAAAACAAATCTTTCTGCAGGATGGATCTGAAAACAAAGCTATTTATACGGTCATCAATCCCAAGGCCATAACCATGGGCCAGCTATATGGCCAGTTCGATGCTGTGTCCCACGAATGGAGCGACGGCATTCTGGCCGTGAATTATCGTATTTTTGCTGTCTCCGATACACCAGATCGAAAGTGGCTAATATTCGATGGACCCGTGGATGCCATTTGGATTGAGAACATGAACACCGTGCTGGATGACAACAAGAAGCTGTGCCTGATGTCCGGTGAGATTATTCAGTTGTCGAATACCACAAATTTGGTTTTCGAGCCCATGGACCTGGAGGTGGCCTCGCCAGCCACTGTCTCTAGGTGCGGCATGATCTATTTGGAGCCGAGTTCTCTTGGCTGGGAGCCGTTGGTCACGTCGTGGAAGAACACACTGCCCGCCGCCTTCCATACGGTCAGCAAGCAATTGATATCGACGCTGATCTCCCGTTTTTGTCCCATTCTATTGTACATTGTGCGCAAGAGTCTGAAGGAAATTGCACCCACATCGGACGCCAATCTCATGGTTAGCCTGATGAACTTCTTCGAGTGTTTCATTGACGACTTCAAGGACGAAAAGTATGTGGCCAATATATCCGATTTGGATTTTAGGGCCCAAACGGAGGGAATATTCCTGTTCTCATGCATTTGGTCAATCGGTGGTGCCCTTGATGCTGAAAGCAGGGATAAATTTAACATCGTTTTTAGGGCCCTGATGGAGAAGACCTTTCCGCAAAATCTCTACGATACCTATGGCGTCACAGAGGATCTTTATGTGGAGGCCTTGGCCAAGCCATTTATATTCCCGATACCGAAGCAGGGATCAGTGTTCGATTACAGGTACATTAAGGAGGGCAAGGGAAAGTGGAAGCCCTGGCAGGATGACGTTAATTCCGCTCCGCCGATTCCCCGAGATATTCCCGTTAATCAGATCATCATTCAGACCAATGAAAGCGTTCGAATCGGAGCCGTTTTGGATCTTCTGGTGCGGCATGGCAAGCCATTAATGTTGGTTGGACCCACTGGCACCGGCAAGAGTGTCTACGTTATCGATTACATGCTCAAAAAGATGGATCTGACCATCTTTAAGCCGCTCCTGATCAGTTTCTCTGCTCAAACATCGGCCAATCAGACGCAGGACATCATTATGTCCAAGCTGGACAAGCGTCGCAAAGGTGTCTTCGGACCACCGCTCAACAGTAGTTTTGTGATCTTCGTGGATGATGTCTCTATGCCGCTGAAGGAGAACTACGGTGCCCAGCCTCCCATCGAGCTGCTGCGCATGATGCTCGATCACATGATGTGGTATGATCGCAAGAACATAGTGCCTATGAAGCTGATTGATTTGCAGATGATCGTGGCCATGGGACCACCGTCCACAGGAAACACGGTGACGCCCCGCTTCCAGCGCTTCTTCAACGTGGTCGCCATTGATGACTTTAACAACGATATTATGACCACTATATTTAGCAAAATTGTTTTGTGGCATCTGGACACGAGGTATGACAAGAAATCTTTAGTTAATCCTTTCTAAAGCCTTGCAAAAATTTTATAAACGTAAAATGTACACTGTATAGCAAATTGTATGCTGTTTTGTCAGTTAGTCTGTAGACCCATGGATTTCATTTCTATTTCGATTTTTCCGATAGCTTCAATTAAATTATTAACATCATTTTATTCTGCAAAGCTTTTAGGCTTCGATCTTCGAAGATATCCATTTTAAAAATACCGATTTATATATTATATTCACCTCGACTCAATAATAAAACACAGGGGCTTTTCCAAGGAATTTGATCCTTGCATTGACGAGATCGTGGGCGCCACATTGACCATTTACAATGACGCTAAACTGAACCTGCTCCCCACCCCGGCCAAATCCCACTATCTGTTCAATTTGCGCGACTTTTCGAGAGTGATCCAGGGTGTCCTGCTGTCCGTGCCGGAGGCCACCGAGGATGTGAACTCTATGCGGCGACTTTGGGTGCACGAGGTGTTGCGAGTGTATGGAGATCGTCTGGTAGAGGATGCTGATCGCACCTGGCTGTTTGAGAACATATGCAGCACGGTGAAGAACTCCTTCAACACCGAACCCAACCGGCTCTTTTCCGCCTTTGTGGAGAAGGATAAGACGCTGCAGGAGTCCGATTTCCGACGCCTGATCTACTGTGACTTTACCAATCCCAAGGCGGACACCAAGAACTACGTGGAGGTGCAGGATCTGGAGGAGTTGCGCCGGGTGGTGGAGGCATATCTGGTGGAGTACAACAACATGTCGAAGAAGCCGATGAATCTGGTGCTTTTCCGTTTCGCCATCGAGCATTTGTCGCGCATATGTCGCATCATTAAGCAGCCGAGGAGTCATGCTCTGCTCATCGGGGTCGGAGGCTCCGGGCGCCAGAGCTTGACTCGATTGGCTTCGCATATTTGCGACTATGAGCTGTTCCAGGTGGAAATCACACGATTGTATGGGCCGATCGAGTATCACGAGGACATCAAGGCGATCCTACGCAAAATTGGGGCATCAGAGATGCATGGCGTGTTCCTCTTTACGGACGTTCAGGTGGGAGGAACCGCTAATTGGCAATTGGACTGTGTCCTGGACAGTGTCTCCTTGGTTTCGCTAACTCTTCTAGACTCTTACAGATCAAAGACGAGTCCTTCCTGGAGGATATCAACAATCTGCTCAACTCTGGCGAGGTGCCGAATCTCTTTACCAACGAGGAGAAGATCGAGGTGGTGGAAAAGATGGCCCAGATCGACAAACAGCGGGACAAAGCAGTCCAAACGGATGGCAGCCCTGTGGCGCTCTTTAACTTCTTTGTTACGGTGGGAATTGCCTTACAGGAACACAGCACTATGCTTGCAATCTACAAATATTATATATTTTATACATTTTATTTCCTTTATTAATTCATAATTATTTTCTCTTTAATAGACCTGCAAGGATCAACTTCACATTGTCCTGGCCATGTCTCCCATTGGTGATGCTCTGCGCAATCGGATCCGTAAATTCCCTTCCATCGTCAACTGTTGCACGATCGATTGGTTCCAGCCTTGGCCGGAGGATGCCCTGCTCGCTGTGTCTACTAGGTTCCTGGCCAGCGAGGATCTGACTGCTCTGGAGCGACGCACAGCTATTGATATGTGCATGGAATTCCACACATCTACCCAGGCTCTGTCCGCGAACTTCTTCTCGAGGCTGCATCGATACAACTATGTGACGCCCACATCCTACTTGGAATTGATTCAGACCTTTAAGGCTTTGCTTAGCCAAAAGAGAAAGTAATTTGAAATGATTAATCAATGAAGATTTTACTTTAAACATATAATTTCGCCCCAGCAACATTACGAACAATCGAAATCGCTACTTGACGGGCATTTCTCAGCTGGATATTGCCGCTCAGCAAGTGGCCGTGATGCAGGAGCAGCTGATTGCCTTGGAGCCGAAGCTGAAAGAAGCATCCGAGATTGTGGCCGAGCAGGTGGCCAAGGTGACGGCTGATAGCAAATTGGCCGAGGAACAGCGAGAGATTGTCAAGCAGGATGAGAGTGCGGCCAAGGAGCAGGCGGCCGTGGCCCAGGAGATCAAGGACGAGTGCGATGCTAAGCTGGGCGAGGCTCTTCCGATTTTGGAGTCGGCTTTGGCTGCTTTGAACACCCTAACCACAGCGGATATAGCCGTGGTCAAGACCATGAAGAGTCCACCCATCGGCGTGCGGATTGTCATGGAGGCGGTGTGCATCCTGAAAGACGTTAAGCCCGATAAGGTACCTAATCCTAATGGCGTGGGAACCGTAGAGGATTACTGGGGCCCGTCGAAGCGTGTGCTTAGCGACATGAAGTTCCTGGATAGCCTGCTCAACTTCGACAAGGATAATATTCCGCCAGAGGTCATGAAAAAGTTGGGACAGCGAATTCTCAACAATGAGGCGTTTGATCCGGATAAGATTAAGACCGCCTCCACGGCCTGCGAGGGTCTGTGCAGGTGGGTCATAGCTCTAACCAAATACGATGTGGTGGCCAAGGTGGTGGCGCCCAAGAAGATTGCCCTCGCCGAGGCCGAGGCCACATACAATGCGGCCATGAAAACGTTGAACGAGAAGCTGGCCCAGTTGGCCAAGGTAGAGGCCAATCTGGCCGCAATCCAGAAAATTCTCGACGAGCAGTTGCGGCAATATGGGTGAGTTCAGTTTTCTACAAGTAATTGTCCCTATTTTCTTTACCTTTAATTGCCTTTACATTTACCTTGAGTTAAGAAGTTGAAATTAAATTCGATTTTCGCATTTCCCCTAGCATATTGTTGGCGGAACACGAAGCCTGTACCAAGAAGTTGCAACGAGCCCAGGAGCTCATCTCTGGCTTGGGTGGCGAAAGAACTCGATGGTCGGAAACGGCTAAAATGCTGCAGGCCAGCTTCAAGAGTGTCACTGGGGACGTGCTGATTTCATCGGGCGTCGTTGCCTATTTGGGCCCCTTCACAATCGATTTCCGAGTGAATCAAATCCGCAAGTGGGTGACAAAGTGCCTGGGATATGGCGTGACCTGCTCGCCCGACTTCCAGCTGTCTGTAGTCCTGGGAGAACCGGTGGAGATTCGTTTCTGGAACATTTGTGGCCTGCCCACAGATGCCTTTTCCATTGAGAGCGCTATTATGATGAAGTGAGTACAAGTTGTATGAATTTTAATTACAGGAAAGCCCTGAAATATTTATTAAATAATACTTCTAACGTTTAGATGAAACTTTATATTAATACATTGTTTTCCCTCACAAGACATCTTTAATATGTCTATATATTATATGAATCTTTTATTTTACAAAAGAGGAACAGAACACACCCTTGGTCTCAACATAATTCGCTTACTTGTATTTAATCAACATTGATTTAAGATCTAATTAATTGCCACAGATTGCTAATGGAATTTTTCTGATAAAACCATTCGTCTTAAGGCTTACCATTGAAGATTTATGGCTAGAGTTTTAACCAAGTTTATATATATTTGTATACCTTAACCACAAGTTATGACAGCATATGGCTCTGCCCTCCCCCCAGCCATATCCCCTGTGGTGATCGCTAAGCCAGCTCTATCGCATCAATTAAACAACCTGACACGGTAATTATGGCCCTGCCTCGCCGCCTGTCAGCGGCACGAAATCCGCCGAAGCCACGACTCCGTTTCTCCCACTCTGTTGTGTTTCTTCGTTTTCTAATTACAAAACATAAAACGTTAGAATTCACGCGTATTAGGAAAATTAAAGATACGCCTCGTGCTGGCGGCGTGAGTGTGAGAACGGCACCGGATGCTGCACGGCATCCGCGCACTGTAACCGGGATTGGGAAGGAGACGAAGGAGAGGGGGAATTAAAACGGGAACAGTAGCCGGGGGTAGGTGTTCGTAGGCGGAAAGGGGGCGCTGGACGGGGGAGGGATGCATGCGCGCATTAAGAAGCGTACCCGCATGTGGCCAGGAGAACTCGTTGCCAGGACACGCCAGCTCCGGTGGTGGCTTCTGCAGCAGCCAAAGGTACACAAGGGCACTGAAAGTTGAGATGAGAGCCACTGGCAGAAAATGGTGCAGCTGGAAACTATGTCAGAAGTTCTGGGTGTTACAGTATCGATGTTTCCCGATATATAAATTCGATATGTAAATTGGCATCGATATAATTAATATTTTTGATAAGCTAAATGAGTAAAAAAATCACTGCGGGATGTTATCCAAAACTAAAATATAATAAATATAATCGATAAAAAATCAAATATAGCATCAATAGTTCTAATGTTCAATACTATATTTTTAGATTTTTCTCAAGCTTAATCGACGAAGTAGTATTTCTTATTTAATTATAATACATCCCTACCCTCGCATGGTTTAACTATTCATATATTTATACATATTTTATCGCTTCAAATTTTCTTTATATTATATTTTCATTGATTTTTCTACTATTATTATTTGATTTCCCACAAATTATTACTTTTCCCTCTGTGTAAGAGGCTGCTTTGAATAAAGGGAGGCTGGCAGGCAGAATTTTCATGTTTCATGCGTGTATTACGCATCTGGTGGGTTTCTCGGAGGTCAGAGGGCCAGAACCAGAGCCAGAGACAGGGCTAGGGCCAGGGGTCTGGGCCACATGCTACTCCACCGCGGTCCATGCCACTCCACGTCGATTTAATAAAGGAAATTCCTGGCTGCTTTCCACGAAAGTGTTCAAAGTAATTTGGAGCATGCCCGAAAATACCTGAGGGGCCCTCGAATTTGGGAAAAAGACGGCAGAGGAGAAGGAGTAGGACGCGGCGGGGATGCGGGCAGGAAAACTCTAGAATCGCCCTGTATAAGCAATTGATTAATGTGCGCCCAGAGCGGATTAGGTTTAATTTTTACATAGAGCGAGGGTAGCGATGCGAGATGCGATAGCGATAGACGATTGCACATCCTTGGGGATTACGCTCTAGTTTAGGGCTTTTGTCTATCCTGTCCTGCCTATGTGGATGAATTTGTATTTGTGTTTGGCAAATAATGCCAGCAGGGAGGGCGGAGAGAGGGTGACTGCGATGTTGTCCTTACTATTAACATTCATTTGCTTAATATTTCGGGTGACACCTAGCACATATGGTGACCTCCTCCGGGCTCGTCTTCAGCCTCGTAAAAAGCTATGGCCGTGCATATATTGGGTGTCAGGTGTATGTACAAAGATGTTGATGCCTTCCATTTTCCATTTCGGGCAGCAGGTTTAGGGTCACGACAGCCAGCCAGGCAGACGCCATGCCTTTGATTAAATAATGTTAATTTGAAAAAGGGAAAACAATTTGTAGACCTTCGTTTCGTGGGTCGCTTCGTGTTGAGGGTTTGAATTTAAAGTATTTCTGGAATATTTTATATATTGAGAAAAGTAGAGAAAAGTATTATTTTGTATCTGTTTATCAGTATTTTACCGTTATGTATATTATTCATGTTAATGTGTAGACTTAGTTAAAGTTTATAAAGAAATTCTTGCTGCACTAATGACTAATAGAATTTAAAAGCAAAATTTTAATTAAGAATGATGGAAAATATCAACATATGTATCTGTAGTACATTGATGTTTTATGCGAAATTGGGTATATAAATCTATAACTTAACTTTGTATATATGTGAAACCGACATTTTCCCTTTTCTATTATTTAAAGCTCAATGCTTAATTCAGCTTCCTTAAAATTGTTCCTTGGTTCTCAGAAAGCTGCATTAATCCCTTTAAACAGGCTATTTTTTAATATTCCATACGGCTATAAGCTGCTACATTTTAAAACATATACCATTCAATAAATACACAAATGTTTTCCATTTAAAATGAAAGTTTTACTACATTAAATTACTGCCAACGAATTTTATTTAAAATCAGCTTTACTATTAACTTTCTCTCAACCATCAAATGTATAAATTCCCTCCAACTGAATAAAACCATATACAGAAACGGCTTCTATTAAATGAAATGATTTATTTTATTTATTTTTTACTTTTATTAGCAGCAAACGGGAAATCCCCAAACTCTATTCAACAGATTCGCCAGCCATTGCATTTTTATTTGTGTTCAAAACTATCTGCCAGGGATATTTCGTTTTTATTTTGTGACAACAAACTGTTCTATCCTTCGCAATCCTATCTGTTCATTCGTCCCTGGTGATGCGCTTTGAACTTTAACCATTTTTCACATGGCAACTGCCTACCTAGACCCCGCGCACTGCTGGGGATTCTATTGTATGCGGTGTCCTGGCCCATCGCATGGCGTTTTCAACTGGAATTCGTTGTTTAAAAATTGTTGAGGCTTTCCTTTTTATTTTTTGCTTTTGGGTAACAGTGATGGCGAAGGCGCGGCACATTGCTCTTTTGTTTTGCCATCAAATATTTTTCATTCATCAAGTTTTCAATTTACAAAAATGCTCATTCATTCGCACGAGCAATTTGTATTCGGTGTGAATTTGTCATGTGTTGGCTGCTGCTGCTGCTGCAACTTATTGTTGTTTTTTTCCCACACCGCTTCCAATCCGTATTTTTTGTCGCTCCCAATCCTCCTGTCCCGATTTCCATTCCCAGTTTTTCCGCCACCGTGGCAGTGAGTTATCGCAACAGCTATACCTACATACATATATATGCAGTGTCCAAACACACACAGTACAACCGCAATCGATGTATATCCACATATCCTATATAAATATGTATTTTTACATTTATATTGCGAAATTCAGGGGCTTATCATGGGGGGTGTAATATTATTGGGGTGAAATGCTATTCTAATCCCATGAGATTTTAAATTTAATACAATTGGAAAGATTTGTGGATTAATTCAAATATACTTTTCTTTTGAAGTTGAAAACGAAAACAATAATTTTACAATTTAAAAAGTTTTGAAAAGAAAATCTAACATTTAAGATTTATTTTACAAGAGTGCGATATATCAAAGTTATATGATATGGAATATTATCCTTTCGGTAGGAGTAGGAACTCCTACAATAAGTAATGCCCCCTTGTGTGCAGAGGGTCCCTGACTTCTGGGCCCTTATGATATAGTTCTGGGTTGTGGCTTAACGTTTGGATGATGTATTGGCGCATGTTTGAAACCAGTGGTTTTGGTGCTCATTCCAAAAACCCGCAAAGCAGACGCACAAACACAACAGCGGCGCATACAGGGAATATTTCTATAGCATTATTTACGCTTATGAATTATTGACGTAAATATTGAATGTGTATTTATGCGGTATTTTCTCTTTTTAAATATTCCAACTTTAACGAACCGATGATGAGCTCTCCTCGCCATTCATTGTCCGTTGGATGTTGACAAATTGCTTGCATTAACTATGTATCACTTAAAGTTCAAATGTTGTATATATTTTTTATATTAATTTAAACTTTATTGTGTGTGGCAGGAATGCTCGTCGTTGGCCTCTGATGATTGATCCACAGGGTCAGGCAAACAAATGGATCAAGAACTATGAGAAGAACAACAAACTCTGCGTGATTCGTCTCAATCAGGCCGATTACACGCGCGTCATGGAGAATGCCATTCAATTTGGCCTGCCCGTTCTGTTGGAGAACATTGGCGAGGAGCTGGATCCGATTTTGGAGTCGGTGCTGCTGAAGCAGCTATTTAAACAGGGCGGAGCTCTCTGCATCAAGCTGGGCGACTCTGTCATTGAGTACAATCATAGCTTTAGGTGAGTATTAATAATAATAGAAACTCTCCGATTTTAACCGAGATTAACTTAATGTTACAATTACAGATTCTACATGACAACAAAATTGCGTAATCCGCATTATCTGCCCGATGTGGCAGTCAAGGTAACCCTGTTGAACTTCATGATCACCACTCAGGGCCTGCAGGATCAATTGTTGGGCATAACAGTGGCTCGAGAGCGTCCCGATTTGGAGGCGGAAAAGAACAATTTAATTGTCCAGGGAGCAGAGAATAAGCGGATGCTTAAGGAGACTGAAGATCAGATATTGGAAGTTCTGTCATCCGCTGAAAATATTCTAGAGGATGAGACGGCCGTCCAGATATTAAGTTCGGCCAAGGCTTTGGCCAATGACATCAATGAGAAGCAGATCATCACGGAGGCCACCGAAAAGCAGATAGATGTCGCACGATTGAGTTATGTTCCCATAGCCGAGCACTCTACTATATTGTTCTTTACTATAGGTAAGGGAATTCCTGTTAAATTTATATTTCCACTTCAATTTTGTTTGCATTTCCATTTATGTTTTAAGCGAAAAGCTTGGGCATTTTTCAATTGTTGATTGTCACTAAATCTGAACTCTTTTTCCCCTCAGTGGAGCTGGCCAACATCGATCCCATGTACCAGTACAGCCTGGTTTGGTTTGTCAACCTGTATATGTCATCCATAGATAACACGGAAAAGGTGGACGATATAGCGGCCCGCTTGTTGGACTTGCGGAATCACTTCACCTACAGCCTGTACGTCAACATCTGTCGCAGTCTCTTCGAGCGTGTGAGTGCCCATTGAGTAAACCCAATTATAGTCAAACGCCGGTCCGCTGGTCAGTATGCGAGGCCCTTTGGCCTCGTTAGTGCCGTAATTGCGCATAATCTGATAATGTGACATTTGAAGCGTGCTCCTGCTCCTTTTGCGTTTCATTTGCTTTGTGGCCGAGCAGAAAGCTTGCAGCTTGACTGAACTCGACTCCTCTCGACGGCTTTTAAATAATTTTTCAGTATTTCTACTTTGACTTCACTTCAACGGACGATTAAGTTGAAGTCGTTGATGTACTCTTAATAGAAATCCACTGTGCAAATCGATGATATATCTTTTAGGAAATATTTTTAGGATTTTCTAAAAAAACAAATCTTTTTTTTTTACATGTTATCCTCTTTATATTGTATTCTGTTTAATTTTTGCTTGAATTATGAACCTTTAGCATTTCCCTTTCAATTTCCATCGCTGATTAGATTGTCTCTATTTTTTGTTACTCTGTGCAGCTGCTCGAATTATATTACGTTGTGGGTGCAATCAAAAGGGTGTACTTAGGTACGGAAAAAAAGAGAGGAAATAATAATCCAAAGCTGGCTTTATGCTGTTTTCAGTCAATTATGCCCTGGCCTTTCCCCGTACTCTCCTTAACTTTGCCCCCTGTGGCGTCCCTGAAATAAGCTAACCTTTGATCCCTCGCGTTTTATTTTCTTGTGTGCAACAGAAATAAAAAAAGGAAAACTCGAGTGAATTGCTATCAGAACGGGAGCATCGCCGCTTGTTCGTGGAAATGCTTTTGATTTCAGTTGGACAACCTTTCGTTGGAACCCATTTAATGCGAGAATGAGCCTCTGAGCCCTGACCCTTAATCTGGCCCCAGTCTACGTCCCATCACATTTGATCCCTATGTGCGGTGGTGCAGTAGGAGAAAAACTAATAATATAAAGTTGCAAATGTCTTTAAAAAGTGTTGTTAGGTTTTATAAATTAACCCTTTTATTAGCTTTATTCATACAATTATATTTACTATTTATTCACTTTAGAAGTTAGGAATTTTTAATATAATATAATAATAATTACTAATAACGATTTAATTTTATTTATTTCGAGTGTAATGAAATGTTTTGACCTTTGAACACACAGGATAAGCTGCTGTTTTCGCTCATATTGAACATCAACCTGATGAAGCATGACAATCTGATTGACAACGCCGAATGGATGTTCCTGTTGACGGGAGGCATTGGCCTGGAGAATCCATACAAGAATCCCACCAGCTGGCTGGGTATCCAGAATTGGGACGAGCTTTGTCGCCTCACCAATTTGCCCAATTTTAAGGGTATACGGGAGGACTTTGGTGACAATCCTGGCCAGTGGAAGGCATACTTTGATTCGCGGACGCCCCAAGATAATAACGATATACCGAGCGCCTGGAAAAAACGACTCTCCGTATTCCAGAAGCTGCTGCTTCTCCGTGTCTTCCGGCCGGATAAGCTGGTGCCGGCGGTGCTCAATTTTGTTTCCGGTGAGCTGGGTGCTCGGTTTGTCGATCCACCGCAATTCGATTTGATGGCCTCGTTCGGTGACTCGCACTGCTGCGTTCCGTTGATATTTATCCTGACACCCGGCTCGGATCCCACGGCTACGCTTTTGAAGTTCGCCGAGGATCAGGGCTTTGGCACGAATCGATTATTCTCGCTATCCCTGGGTCAGGGCCAGGGGCCCATTGCCATGAAGATGATCGACGAGGGCGTCAAGATGGGCAACTGGGTGGTGCTACAGAATTGCCATTTGGCGGCCAGTTTCATGCCGTCGCTGGAGAAGGTCTGTGAGAACCTCTTGCCGGATTCCACGCATCCGGACTTCCGGCTGTGGCTTACCTCCTATCCGGCGGAGCATTTCCCGGTTGTGGTGCTGCAGAACGGCATCAAGATGACCAACGAACCACCCAAGGGTCTGCGCTCCAACATTCTCCGCTCGATGATCAGCGATCCGATCAGCGATCCCGAGTGGTACGAGTCGTGCACTCAGCCCCGGATTTTCAAGCAGCTCATCTACTCGCTGTGCTTCTTCCATGCGGTCATCCAGGAGCGTCGATACTTTGGCCCAATCGGCTGGAATATTCCCTACGAGTTCAACGAAACCGATCTTCGTATATCGCTGATGCAGCTGCGGATGTTCCTCAACCAATACGAGACGGTTAACTACGATGCTTTACGTTATTTGACGGGCGAATGCAATTACGGCGGACGAGTGACGGACGACTGGGATCGACGGACACTGAAAACCATTCTGAACCTGTATTATTGCCCGGAAGTTATCGACCTGGAGAAACCGCACTTCCTCGATGACTCCGGTCTGTATTATATTCCAGTTTTCAAGGAAGTGGAGCTGTATCTGAACTACACGAGGGAACTGCCGCAGATCTCGTCGCCGGCCATCTTTGGCTTCCATGCCAACGCGGATATTATGAGGGACCAAAAGGAAACGGACATGTTGCTATCGCATACTCTGCTAACACAGGTTAGTACTGCTTGAGTTTATGGTTACCTTTGCTGGGTTTACACTTTACAATTTATTTAAAAAATAATATTGTAAGCCTTATACATTGTCATATATATTTATTGCTTCTAAATTAACTTGCTTCCCATAAAAGGATCGTTGGGTAAGGCATTTGTTTAGCTTCGCACTCAATACATTTATTAATTCTTACGCATTTTTACCACACTTTAAAAAAGGACCTCTATGATCGACGCGTAAGTGGCGGCTAATAATTTCTTAACATCCACAGAGCTCCACACATTTATACTCTAATAATTCTCCAATTTTATACACGCTGCTCTTAAGAAATTGGAAAAAACCCAAAGAGTCTATGTTGAAACGCTTAGTAGACGCTTTCCCGAAAATCTTTTCCTACCCACTTACCCAACCTGTCCCCCCTTCCTTGCTATGCACCAAATTCCTCTGAAGGATACGAGTGCCACATCCGAAGATAGCGGCGGTGCCAAGGCCCTGACGCCCGAGGAGGTGGTGACCAATGTGGCCACCGATATCCTGGACAAGCTGCCCAAGCTCTTCGATCGGGAGGCGGCACTGCTCAAGTATCCAACTCTGTACCACCAGAGCATGAACACGGTCCTGGTGCAGGAGATGGTGCGCTTCAATGTCCTGCTCAACACGATCCGAACCAGTCTGATCACATTGCGGAAGGGAATCAAGGGTAAGCCGTTATTTTAACTCATTTAATCGTTTAGGGAAACATAATTTAGTAATTTACATAGCTTTAAACTGCAAAGACGCACAGATGCGCCTTTGAGCCGTCTCTTTGGTTAAAATGTCTAATTTGAAATACACTTTAATTTGCTTTGTAATACGTAGATATTGATTCATTATTCATTGGAGGATTTGGGATCTAAAAGCTTTCAACACCTTGGACCCAACTCGTTTATATTCACTGCTAGTATTTGATTCTAAATAGCTTGATTCTTGCAGGCTGGCTTCCGGATATACCGGTGTTAGGTTACCTGTATCGAGTTGGGAACTTGAACTGCTTGAGTCAATTGATTGTGAATTAGTGACGTTAAAACCGATCAATGGTGCTTCTGACTCATGAGTAGGAGGCAAGCCATCCGTTTCTTCATTTTTTTCATCAATTTCATTAGCCGATGTCTTGTGCACACTGTCGATGTCCTGTGCATCGTCCTCGAAAAGCGAATTTCTTTCCGATCCCGACGGCAGCACCATCCGTTTGCCTCTACCCTTCAGCGACTTTAAAGCGGGCTCTTTGTTTACATAAAGGCTGCTCTTCATGCTGAATACTTCCTCGCTTATGGGATTCTTCTTGGTCTTTAAAAACATTGTTTTCTCAACGAATATATCGGAGCCGTTTATCTGCTCATCACTCTTGTATAAATCCAAGTTCTTCAACGTCCCTGTGACTTTGTCATCTTTCAATTTCAACAACAAGGACAAAAAATTCATCGCAATAAATTCCGACTCTCGTCCCGACGTACGACCTCGAAGTGCCGAATCGGAGTCCGAACGCACGAGAGGCCGAATATTATCTGACGGTTTGATGGCATTATGCGATACTGTCGAATGTACTTGATTTAAATCGCTGGAACAGACGGGCGGAGGATTAAAAATATTGGCAAATATATCATCGAAAATATCGTTGTAGTTCTCCACCGCAATCCTTTCAGATTCCTCTTTCCAGCGATTTCCGGGCACCGCCTGTCGGATAAGCTTTCGTATTATGGCATGGGCCTCACGCTGGGAAGTTTTATGCGGTCTTTCGGTTTCGCTGTCCGAGGAGGAGGAGAATAGGTAGAGATCATCGTCGATTAGGCGGCTAATCAGATCGCTGGTCAGAGTGGCGGCTATGTCAATCGGATCCACTGTGGTCCACATTTTTGGGAAGATCACTTCCTCGACTATATACTGTGCAATTAGGAAGCTCTCGTGGCGCTGCAGAGCCTCTTCCATATCGGGGCTTACCATGCCAGCGAGTAAATGCCTCAGAGGCTCGAATGTAAGGGGGTTCTGGATCAGCTTGAAGCTCTCCAGCCACCTCTCGATATCCGCATCAATTTGCTTCGCCAGTTCCGCAACCGTCGCAGCAGCCTCATCCTGTGCGACATTGTACATATCCTTGCGAAGAATCTGGCCGATGTACTCATTCGATATCTCATTGTTGACTACGTTGGTCTGCTGGAACAGCTCCTCGTACATTATCCTTAGCTCGTTCTCCTTCTGCCTCAATCCGCCCTCGACTGCCTCTCGGCCCCAGCGCTCCTTCTGCGCCAAAAGCGTGAAGAAGTGCAGCCTTCGCTGCTCGGAGAGACGAGCCATCTCCTCCGAGAGGAACTGCATGACCCAGCCAATGTAGGAGCCCTCGTACACGTTGAGCATAGTCTCCATTTCCTGAACCTTGCCTTCAGCTTTCAACAGATTGAGCATGCATTTTGGAGATACAGCGTCGTAACCGGGTGGCTTGGTCAGCTGCCTCTTCACTACATCTGGATGTTTGTGGGCGTACCGATCAGTCTCGTATAGGTCCGTCAGATTGGTAAGAATAATTTGGGACGGCGTTCTTTCAGTTACACCCAGCCATCGCTTTCTCAGGCATTTTGGTTCCTCCTTATCCTGGTCGGCCTGAGTTCTGAGCGTTTTCAGGCTTTCGTAGAGCTTCCGTAGGTGGGACTCATTGCAGAAGTTCTGCTCAAACTCCCGGACATACTCTTTGGGCTTAGACCAGTTCTTAAGCTTCCTGAACGGACACTGCAGATTGTGCATGTTTACGCGTTTTGCCAGGTCGTCAATCCTCATGTCGAAAGCTTTGCGTCCGGTTGTCGACTCATAGTGTCGACGTGCAGGATCGACGCCGTGCCTCATCTTCGGACCGTAGAACTCGGAGGACGGGGATCCCAGGGACTGCATGGGAGTCTGCTTCACCCACTTCCGCGGAGTCTTGGACAGTTGGACCTCCAGACGTCGCATTCCCCGCTGGAACTCAATCTCGTTCCTGCGCAATCCCGCCTGGCGGCGCTGGTCGATGCGCTGGCAGGCGTTCTCAAT
>VNJU01000010.1:0-91765 GCA_008042675.1 Drosophila seguyi
ATACTGAGGCTGCGCGGCGAGTCGCGCCTCTATTTATAGCTGCGAGAGATGGATGGAGAGGGACAAACATAGAGAGAGCGTGAGCGAGACAGAATCAAGCTGCAGCGGCGAGCCGCCTCTGCTTATAGGTGTGTGAGAGGGCTAGAGAGCGGCAGATCGAGTGAGAGGGAGAGGGACAGACTGCTGCAGCTGCAGCGAGTTGCCTCTGCTTTAAGCGATGGTTAGACAGATCAAGAAGAATTGGATATATAGTGGATATATCATGGATCCCAGCTTAAGCATTAACTCTTGTGACAAATTTTGCTTGTGCAGCTCATTGTTTACAAAAGTGTGACAGCGTGGTCGCCCACTTGGGTGATGACGTGTTTCAATAATTTGAGAGTGAGAGTGAGAGTGAGAGTGCCGCTCAGTGAGCGAAGCTCAGAGTCTGCAAGATTGCGTATGTTATTTGAGAGCGGCTGCGCCTGCTATGGCTACGTGGCCGGATGTGATCTATAGATATATAGTAAATACAACCAATTTTAAGCGTTGTCCTTAGGCAATTCAGGGAACAGTAGTTCAACTCACTATAATACATAATAATTTCACTATATATTTAAAAAAAATAATAAAATAATACACAAAGAGTTGGAAATACCCTTTGTAGGATGACGTGTCCCAATAATTTGAGAGTGAGAGTGAGAGTGCCGCTCAGCGGAGCACCACGCATGAATTGTTTATGTTATTTGAGAGCGACTTCGCCTGCCATATCTCGGAGCAGACGGACGGACAGACGAACGGACAGACGAACGGACAGATGGACAGACAAGCGAACGGACAGAAGGACAGACAGACGGATAGACGGACAGACGGATAGATCGGACTAGATCGTCTCATCAGGATCAGGAATATATATACCTTATAGGGTGGGAAACGTCTCCTTCACGGCGTAGCAAACTTCTGACTAAAATTATGATACCCTTCAAGGGTATAAAAATATGGCAGAAAGTCTAATGAAATCTATAATTTGCCTCAAGTATTACCCTTTTACAAGTTGTATGTTAATTTATGGACTTCTATATACCCTTCCTTCCCTTTCTTAAGCACCTTATACTCTTTGTTCCCAATTTCAAGTAGAAAACAAAAAAAATTAAATTCAAAAATACTGTTTTAAGTAAATACCATTTCCGGTTCGAGGCTATATTTAGTAATACTGATCAATTTAATTTAGAAATCTCCCTTCGTTCATCCCCCTTTGTGATCACTGCAACTCCTGGGCGGGACTGCAGCTAAGGCTGGGACCCTGCTGTGCTGGAGCAGGACGGCTCTCGGTTCAAATTTGCCTGCGAGTGGGAGTTGAGGGCGACCTTGGTGGGCGTGGTCTCCGGGGCGAAGGCCTCCCTGAGGGCCGCACGGTAGTCGGTGCCGGAGTAGCGCATGTGCTCCAGGAGGCGGCCTTGGCTGTCGATGACGTAGAGATATTGCAGGTCCCGCTCCTCCAGGGCCTCCGTGGACTTGGGCTTGCTCCTTTGGCCGGCCTGGGTCGGGGGCAGGACCTGGACGCGATCCTTTAGCGCATAGCCGCCCAGTCTGAGCTCCGGGAAATTACTGATCGGTGGCACAAAGATATTAATACGATTCTGGGCCATCTTGCAGGAAAGTTCAAAGTTTATAAGAAAAATTGGATTTTATTTTCGGAACAAAAACTCTAAGGAAATACAACAAACGAGTTCCCAAAAACGACAGACCAATAATAATGACTGAAAAGCCAGAGCTTAACTTAATGTCATATGAAAATATATTTAATTATATATAATAGGAAAAAATGTAATAGCTTTAGTTAGAAATTAATGAGCTGACAACACACATAGTCCTTGTCTGGTTACAATTTATTTATTCAAATTTTTTACCTTCTCTTTTTTTTGGCTCTTTTGGCATTTGCAATTTTAATTAAAACGGCAACTAATTTGATGACACACAAGCCGCCATTATTAATATTCTTCCATCAATTATTTGTGTCAATAATTAATGAGATATGTGCTGCGTTTTGATCAAATAATATCCTCGCTGATTGCCTCTGACAGTCATCATTTCGGTCTATTGTTCGTTCGTTCCTCCTTTCGGCCCCGTGTTTATTTACACATTTGCATTTCCCCGACAAAATTACGCATTCGACACTAGCAGCGAGGGTGGATTGAGAGTTAAATGGGGATAAAACATATTCCAGGTGGAGAGTAATTTCTTTTCCCTGTATTTCCACTTGAAGAGAGCAAATGAAATTCTCAGAGAGAAAATCTATCTTGTTCGCTACTGTTTGTAGGCAAAGCGAGAGAGGGAAATTAAAAAGAGATAGTGAGAGGGGGAGCAGAAAAAAAAGAGAGAGAGAGAGAGAAGAAGACAAAAAAAAAAGAGAGACAGCGAGAGGAAGAGAACAAAATGAGAGAGCGCATGAGAAAGTGGGAGAGTGGAGAGATATTTAATTTGCTCTTCAAACTATCTAAAATAAATAAAAACCTTAATTAACTGATTAAGGAAAATATATCGCGAAGAAATTTCCGCTATGATTTATCGACTAAAATATCTCGCTAATTATCGTATCAAAAATATTGTTAATTTCATAATTTTTTAAACTAATAAAATTGAAATATCAATATTAAACTATAAAATATCAATAAAACGAATTTAATTCATAGGTCTCCTGTCAATATAATTATAATATATATTTTTTAACAATGTTAAGTGTAATTTTATAACTTAAACCCCAAACCTGGTTTTAATTAGATTTTAAAAACTTTTCAAACTGCCATCTTTCATATTCTTAATATGAATTTAATTTTGAAAGCTTCTACATGATTCCAGCTCGTCAGCTATATTTTAAATTAAAAATTCCCTAACAAATTAGGTTATTAATATATTCCCACATTATTTGTAAAAAGTGAAACAAGGACCTCGATTTTACCTTAAAAAAACCCAACCAAACCAAAACCAATTACAATAAAAGGTACATCGAAAGTTTCCCTGTAAACCTACCAATTGAATTGTGTATTTTTTCGGTGAAAATGTGTGCCGCCAACTCGTTTTTGGTAAATTGAAATGCCGCAAAGTTTGTTATGTTTTTTTTTTGCTGCCTCTTCTCCGAAACCAAAATCCTGTCCGAGGACGAGGACAGGAACAGCGTTTATCGAATTGGCAAGTGCACCTTGAAGCGCGAATGCACAACGCAATCGAATGTCACAGGCGGCTGCTCCTTGGGGCAGGACGAGTAATTTGGGTCAGGACTCCAATCAAAGTCCAGTCCCGCTGAGGCGATGCTGTGGCTTCGTTTGGGGATAATTAAGGGAGAGCCGCCTGGTGACCGCATCGAATATACGTACCGATATCGAGAATGCGCACTGATTACAAGGCCCCCTCCGCTGGCAATTTTGTATCAAAGGACACACAAGGACAAAGGACACGTGCGATAGGTTCTTGCGACCACACAAAATTATGCTTTGAGTCTTCAAACTTTAAGAATTTTGTGTTTTAATGCAACTAGAAAATAAATTTCCATTGTTTAACCTGAAGCCTTCCAGCCTTAATGTTTAACTTTTGTACATATGTACGGCGGCTGCCAATTATGAGCTTCAAATGAGTGAAAAATAACATCCTTTATCTCCCCACTGGCCATCCTCTTGTACATCCTTTTTTTTTTTCATTTGCACGGTGAAAACCACGGTCAATGTTTTTCACAAAGCACTAATTGGACACTCGCTCTCTCTCTCTCTGGCCTGGACAAAAACATAAACAAAAACAAAAGCAATGGCAACAGCAACAGCAACAAAAGCAGGAGAGTAGAGCCATAATTAATTGGATTTGGTAAACAATTTGTACAGTTTCATTTTCAGGCTAAACGAAGTTAGTTGCCAGCAAAACTTTCGCAAAAACCCACCGACCGACCGCCGGCCAGCCGCAAGTGCAGATAACCGCAGAGAGTCCTGCCTGCAGGACAGCCTGCCTCTGTCCCGCTCACTCTGTGTTATCCTGCGCCGTCTGTTGCACTTATTAGCCACACATATTTTTGGGGAAAATGCGACCACCAAACACACACCATTGGAAATATTTAATTTAAACTAATTATGATTGATTTTGGCACAAATGCAAACTTTGATGTTGGAGGAATAATAAGTGCATGTAATCTAATAATAACTAATTATTCAATTTGTTAAATAAATGTATATTCTGTGGCCTGAGAAATGAGAAACCCCTTTTTTCATTATTATTTTTGTGTATATATTTTAAGTAAATTATTAGTTCTTCAGTGAACAAATATTAATCAACATTTAAAGCTTCATTAAAAAATGATGTGGTACTTAAATAAAATAAATATAAGCAAGGTTTATATTATATTATTAATCAAAATTTAAAGATTTATTAAAAAATGCTTTAGTGCTTAAATAAATATAAATAAAATATATTATTAATTAAGTGCTGTGAATATTAATAGAATATAAATAAATATAATAAAATAGAAATAAATGAATATAGAGGAATAGGAATAAATAAAAATAATAAATAAAAAAAATAAATAAATAAATAAAAATAATGATAAATAAATACAAGTGAATATTAATAAACTTACTATAAAAATTTATAATGTATATTAAATATAGTTAAACATAAATAATTATAAAACCTTTATGTTTAGGTGGTGAATTTACCATCCCTGTCAACCTGCAATTAAAGCTAAACTCAATTTTTATACAAATCCAATAAGTACAAACAACTATTTATAAACAAAAATAAATAAATGTAAGAAAATATATGCAAATTAAAATAAATATAAATAAATATAGAAAATATAAATAAGTAACTATAAATATAAATATTTCTAACATCTGGTGGCACCGCAACAAGGCCTTTGTAATAAATAGTATATATTTATATTTATTACAAATATATATATTTATATTTATATTAATTACAAATATATTTATATTTATTACAAATATATATATTTATTACATTATACTTACTAGTAAATATAGCACATAATTTTAATTCTGCCTTATTCTGGCTCGTACTTGTACTTGTACTT
The DNA here is from genome assembly GCA_008042675.1 of Drosophila seguyi. Lineage (NCBI taxonomy): Eukaryota > Metazoa > Arthropoda > Insecta > Diptera > Drosophilidae > Drosophila > Drosophila seguyi. The sequence goes on from VNJU01000010.1 coordinate 5,054, forward strand.
GCACTTAAATATTTAATTAAAATTTCTAACAAATATAATTATCAGAAAAATTAAATTTTAAAGGTTCCCTGAACTGCTGCTGCTAAAAAATCTAATGCCTATTCAGAATTTTTCCTAAAAATTTGGGATAATCAAGAAACTGGCAGTTTTGGTAATTTCTATTTGAAAACTTAAAAAACTATGCAAGGTATTTTCTATTTTATTTTATTTAAAGATTATCTTCAATTGTAGCACGTTGATTTGATTTGTAAACCAGGCAAAAGGGATTCCATAAATTCCAAGCACAGCTTGGGAAAAAAACACAGGCTAGGGAGAGCCAGGACGAAGCTTATTAGCAAGTGGGCTAGTATGCCAGTATGCCAGGATGCCAGGATGGTCGTGCTAATAGCCTGGAAAATAATCTGCTGCAGGCCGCGGCTTAAGTGGGCTTAAAAATGCAGGCAAAATGGCTTGAGAGCTTTCGGGTAAATCCTGCAGCAGCTGCCTCTAGGAACCACAGAGTTTACAATCAACGTGTCTGATTTTTTTTGTTTTTAAATTAAAGACACGAATAAATAAATAACCGGCAAAAATAAATAACAGCCAAAATCCATGTGTAAGTACGTCACGAATGGCCGACAATTTGCGGTTAAATGCGCCACAGACAATATCCGAATATTGTTATTGGGCGGCGTAACTTTTATTTAACATTTAACATTAATTTAAAGCATTTAATTGCAGCGACTTTGCCGCAAGTCCGGGATTACCGAGGTGTGCCAGTGTTCACATGAGTTTTATGACAGCCCCCGCAGCCAGTCGTCGTCGACAATAAAGCGAAATATAATAAAAAAAAAATAAAAATATATATAAATATGTGTGTGTGTGTGTGTGTGTGACTCCTCTTTGTCCTGCATCCTTGCCTTTTCCCACAACAGCACACACAAGCTGCAGCACATTGTGGCATTTTAAGCGGAAAATATGCCGCACTTCCGGTAACTCACACACACACACACACAGAGAGAGAGCTTGAGTTGACTTGGTTACCGTTATAAGACAGGCGCCGAGCCAAGATGGCCGCCCCTCGCGCCCGCCAGTGTTGGCTAATAGCCCAAAAGAAATTTAAAGGCAGAGAGAAGCAGTTTAATATTTAATATTTTATATTTAATATAATATTTTGAGTTAATTTAAGGAAAATAATAATAAAAAAAAATACAAATAAAAATAAAAATAATAAAAAGAAATAATAATAAAATAATAAATATAAATAAGTATAATATTTTATTTATTATATTTAATATAATATTTTAATTTAATTTAAGGAAAATAATAATAAATGCAAAAAATAAAAAATAAATAATAATTTTTAAATGTCAAAAAAATCTTGAATCTTTTAGTAATTTTACCTATAAATGTTTTCTTTAAAGGTATTTTGTATATTTCGGTTTAAGAGATGATAAAAAGCTCTTTAAAAAATGTATAAAAACTAAACTCAAACCAAAGACAGATATAAAAATAAGATGAGTAACGCCACATGATTTTTTTTGTTCCTGCTTTAGTCATTTTGTTATAAAAACATCATGGCTCAAACTCTTATTCAAAAAAGAATACTTAATAATATTTAAAAATATAAAAAAATATAAAAATAGTATAAAATAATAATAAACGCATAAATATCTGTAAAAAGTGAACACATTTCAGGAAAATAAGTCTCAAAAAAACATAAGCCCCAAAACGGCCATCACTGACGATGTTGGGCGCCTGGGCGAGCGGGAATTTACTGCCATTATATTTATATATTATTATTATAATGCCAGGATGGCAAACAAAGTGTTGACAGAGCGACAGGCAGGGCCGCCAGGAAGGAGTGTCAAGGAGCAGGGAGCAGGGAGCAGGAAGCTGCGAGCAAGGAGCTGTGCCGCCAGCCTGACTAACCAAATACATTTTCGTTTCGTTTCATATTTAATTGCCTAATCGCACTTAAGACCGCCACCGTAGCCGTTGTTGTCGTTTCCGATTTAAGCCCAAAATCTTGGATTTGGGCCCACTTTAAAATTGAATTTGTTTAACTCTGCGCGGAGGAGCAAGAGCTATTTAAGGGATACTAATTGAATAAAGATTGTGTAATCAATATAAGCAAGGAGTGTCGTCCTTGTTGTGGGGAAATTATTTCGGGAAGAAACCAAAAATACTGGAGGTAATGTCAGCTTGCAGCCCCACAGCCTCGATAGTTTTTCTTCTAAAGCAAGACTTGACCTTTGTCAGGATTAATTGCATTTATTTTTTACCAGTAACTTACCTGTTTTTATTTACACTTTACCTTAACCTTTCATCTTCCAACCGCGGAACTAATTGATTTGATTTTTAAAATCCTTGATTTTGAATCCTTGACGCCTGGGATTTATTACATTTATTGTGGCCCCCCCTTAATTATCGAGTAGATAATGTAAGCAGAGTTTTATTTACCTTTACCTCTGGCTTTACCTTTACCTTTACCTTTACCTTTACCCTTTGCCGCAGCTTTGGGGTCTTTAATTGGAACTGGGGGGAGGGGGGGAGTGGCATCTGAAGGAGAAGGAAAAATTCTGGGCGCCCTGCGGGTGAAAATCGAAATGAAATCCCCTGGCAAACAATGGACCAGTTGCGTTCATTATCATTCACCGCAATCGGAACGACACAACACGACATGGACAAGGGAAAACTTTCAAAGGGAAATTGCAACAACAACAGCAGAGGGGTGAGGAGGAAAACCTAGGGAAAATCGAAAGGAAAAACCCGAGAAAAACAAGGAAAGCAAACGAAAAACCAAAAGCCTGCTCCAAGTTTTGGTGTGAAATTAAAATTGGAATTAAAAGCACAAAGCAGGCAGATGGACAGACACAAGAGAGAAGCAGCAACAAAGAAGGGAGAATGACAGAGAAAGAGAGAGAGAGAGACTGGGGGAAAGAGATAGCTGTAGTAAGGGTCTTAGTGCTAAATGATTTATGGCTTGTGTTTGTCCTTGTCCTTGTCCCTATGCAAATTGTTTTCGAGAATCTGACAAAACGATGAAGTTTTCATTAGGGTGCCATTAGAACTTTGTTTAAATTATGGCCCCTGCCTAGCTCCCCCTCTCCCCCTACCCCTCCCCCTTGCCCCAGCATCTGGACACAAATATTTATAAGCCAGACAGGACTGGACACGTCGCTCTCGGTTAGTTGATAGATCGTTGGCCAGGGAATTTGCATTTCATTGGAAAAACTGTCAACTAGAATAGGGATTTGCGACAGGTATTCGTATTCCTAGGAAATACAGACAATTGATTACGTGACTACTCACAATGTAGGAGTACTTAGCCTAAAAACTCTACATTTCCATCATTCAATTTATTTACCTAAAAAATATGACACAAAAGGACTCTCATCACTCCAGCGCACCTGTGAAAACTAATTTGAAAGTAATTTCCCTGCATAACCCCTCTATATATATAATCAGTTGCCAAAATTTGTGACTTGCCCGTAATCGATCATCCCACACACACATTTTCAATTTGTATAAATTATTTACATATTGATTTATTAGTTGAAAATTTAACATCTAATTTAATGGAGGGGAGACGGGCGCAAATTTTTGCCTCTCTGCTAACGAATTTATCATTATCCTTGGGCGCATAAATTGAAAAATAAATGCTGGAGTGTCGGTTCATATTTTCTATATAGATTTTATATTTTTCCCTCGTTTTTTTCTGTTTTGTTTTTTTTTTTATCCGTCGATAACCCTTTTGGTAAAATCTGAAAACGTGTTTGTGTTCGAAGCTAAATGAAAGTGCTCTGTGTGTGTGTTTGCTTGTGGGTGTGTCAGTGTGTGCCAGTGTGTGTGTGTGCCTTCGAGTGTCCTTGTGTGCATGTGTATGCTTGTTTGTTTACTTGTGTGAGAGAGTGCCTTTTGCGCACAGAAGAGGCCGTAACTCAAAGCAAACGCCCCCCCGCCATGGCTTTTTCCCTGTTTTTTTTTTTTTTACCCGCACAAACACACACTCAGCACACACACAGACACTCTCAACACACACACACAACACATTCAAAGTTTATCCAGCGCCCGTTTTGCACATTAATTTACTGACCTTTTTGCACTTTTTCCATAGTTTTGCAACCGCACCGCCCCCTTTTAAGCTGTGACACACTGAAAAAGACCTTTTAAATATCACCTTTTTTTGGAATATTTAAATATTTAAACTCTAAAAATATTTTTTATATATATTATTAATATTTTAAACTTAATTCTACCCAACTTTTTGGCCTCAATTGCGGCTTTTAAAGCCTCTTTTCCCGCAGTGTGCGAATAATAAGCGGCCAACTCGCGGCCTTCCTCGAGCAACTGGCTCTGCCAGGACCAGCCGAAGGATAAGGGGGAAAAAAAACAAGGAAAAAAAACCCAGTGACCGGTGACCAGTGACCAGTGACAGTAACCAGTGACTGGCCAGAAGGACGGGGAAAGGACAGGGCAGGGCAGGGCAGGACTGGACCGAGAGAGGCTGTTACAACGTATGATGAATGTGTGACACTTTTGCAGCTTGTTTGTTTGTTTATTGTTCGTGCCACAAGCATTCCCACACCCAACCCCGGAAAAAGGGGGTGGTGAGGCGAAAAAAATTGAATGGGGAAAATCAACAGTCAGCGGGGGAAAATGACACGAATTGGGAATTCCCTTCAAGGTGCCAGGCGAAATTTTGACTATAAAAATAGCTTACAAATAATTTAAATCGGGTGGGAAACAAGTTCTAGCATAAAAATAAATTTATTTAATTTATTAAGCAATTAAATTGGTACGAAAATAAAACAAAAATACAAACACTTTTTTTTAATATTTCTTAATAATTTTCGTAGTTTATTATCAAATACTAAAAGCTCACAAAAATTTGCAATATGATTTAAGACGAAATATTCCCATCAATAAGCAGAATTTTCCCCTCTTTCCATTAAATAATAAACCTGATTCAAGCGCCATTTTTAATCAACTTGAAGTGTTCAAATTCCAATAGCTTCTTCGTAAATTCCACAAAAAAAAAATAGGACTATGCATTTTCCTTCGACTTGATCTTCCCCCTCTTTCTTTACATGGAATTTCATTTAATTTAGATTTAGTCATCGCTTTTAATTTCCTTTTCACTAAATTAAGTGCTGATTGCAAATTCTTTGCACAATTTTCTTTGCTTTTTTTTTCGAACAATTTCCCTTTGTTTCATGCCCGTCGTCCAGTCCAATCCCATTTCTTCATTCCCGTTGCATTCCATTTCCGCTTTGCTTGCGCTTCCGTTTACCGGTTTCCGTTTCCCTATTCTTGCCTCTTGATTCCATTGTTCCAAAGGACCCTGCGCTAAGGCAGGGTATGTGTGTGCGAGAGAAGTTTTGTTTGTTTGTTTGCTTCCCATTTTTTCGACGGGGAGAGTTTTATAAATTGTATCTTCTGGTCCGCTCCCATAAGCATATGCAGATTAGTTCGCCTGTTCCTGTGTGTGTGTGTGCCTGTGTGTGTGTGTGTCCTGTATTGTTTGGGGTGTCCTTCCATTTTCAATAACGGCAAAGCAATAAACTTGCCCCGAAAACAAGTTTGTCTGCCAAAAAACTTGGCACCACATTTGAAGCTAAAGTTGAAGCGGAAGTTGAAGCGGAAGTTGAAGCTGGAGCTGAATTTCAAATTGAAACTGAAGTTGAAGTTGAAGTTGAAGGTGAAGCTGAAGTAGAAGTTGAAGTTGAAGTTGAAGTTGAAGTTGAAGTTGAAGCTGAAATTTAAGCTGAAGCTGAAGTTGAAGTTAAAGTTAAAGTTAAAGTTGAAGTTGAAGCTGAAGCTGAAGTTGAAGCTGAAGCTGAAGTTGAAGCTGAAGTTGAAGTTGAAACTGAAGCTGAAGTTGAAGTTGAAGTTGAAGCTGAAGTTGAAGCTGAAGTTGAAGTTGAAGTTGAAGTTGAATTTGAATTTGAATTTAAAGTTAAAGTTGAAATTTCGGTTTTTTTTTGTTTAGGTAATTTTAAAGCTTGAATTCCAATTCAAGTTCTTCAATCAATATAACCTGTTACACATTCCTTAAATCTACCATGATGTGTAATATATAATTTAAATAGATATTTAAGAAGTATATTTCTCAAGTTCCGGCAACGGTCTCTTCTCCCTGTGCGCCCTCAGTTTTGCCTGCAAATTATCCAACTTCCTTACCATGTCGCGCACTGTAGTGCGTATCAATAAATGGAGACTCGAGCCCATGGTAACCACTTCTTCTTCCTCCTCCACAGGATTTATGACTTGCAAGCAGTCACCACCAGCCTGGCTGGCCACCGCGATCCTCTTGACCGGCATCAACTCCAGCGGAGAACGGCGTCGCTTCAGCTCCTCCCTGAGATCCCTGACCTCATCCCGCAGACGCTGCAGCTCCTCCTCCAGCCCCTGCTTCTCCTCCACCTCCTCCTCGAGCAGGGCAATCTTCTCGTATTGATCGAACAGCAGATTCTCAACGATCTCCTTGCTCTCCACGGCAATGCGCTGGGCCTGCTCCAGATTATCGTTGGTCTGCTCCAGAATACGAACGTCCACCTTCATGGACTCGAATTCGCGGTTCAGCGATGTCAGCTGCTTGGCCATCGTAGAGATTTCTGTGTTCTTTGTGTTCAACTTGACCATGAGGGCCTCCTTCTCGCGCTCACTGTTGGTGGTCAGCTCATTGATTTTCTTCACCTTCTGCTCCAAAGTGGCATCCATTTCGGTTTCAATGGCATGGGATTGCTCTACGAACTCATCGTACTCCTTTTTGACCTCCGCTAGCTCCTCGAGGTATTTCTGGGAGCGCAGCTTCCAGTATTCGCACTCGTCCGTGATGTTGCTGAACGACGGTGAGTCCATCTCTTTGGGTTTTCTTTTTTTCCTCCGATTTATTTCTCTAAATCTCTTTTAATATATAGCTTCTGCTTCAACAGATATATAACTTGGATCACAAGGGAACTATGACTGTAAAGACCAAGGCATTCCTTTCGGGGGGAAGTTTGTTTTCATGGAATACTTGGATTTTATGAGATGTATAATTCTAAAATTTATAGTTGAAGTAAACAAGTCCCTAAATAATACATTTATTTTATTTTTAAAAAGATATATAATTGAGCTAAAAGGTTAACAAATAAAATAATAATTAAACTCAACTTAAAACCCAATATATTTATTACTATATTTTATATTTTTTAAGCATTAAAAAGAGCTTTAAACTTGAGCTTTAGATACTTCCTAAAACTAAGTTTTTCCACAGCATTGCGTCACAGCTTTTAAGCCCGTTCAAGGACAAAATGCTTTGAAAGCTTCAAGGTCCTTGCCAAGCTTTCCACGAGACTTTTCTCAAGAATCGTACATATGCCTTGTGGAGCTTAGCTTATGTAAAAAAAAAAACAACACCAGACATCCTTTGACTAGTTTTCAAAAATTTCACTTTGTATATTGTTTTTGTATATTGTTGTTTTTTTTTTGTTATTTGGTATTTAATGCGTTTGCATCAATTTCTATGCTGCATCCCCCTTGTGTGGGGCGTGGCCATTACGGGCATTGTCTGCGGCACTCTGGACTTTGTCATGGGCAGCATTGGATGGCAGATGGTGATCCAGGACACATATGCCGATTGGTTGATCCAGTTCTTTCGCCAAATGAGCATCAGATCCTGCGTCTCGGCATGTGCAGTTTGTTTCTACGTGATGGCATTTGTTCACTTTTTGTTAGCCTACGGCGCTTATACGGTGAGTCTAGAGGCAATATGTGCTGCAAGATGCGTAGCGCCCAAGAATCTGGATCTCTCTCTCTCGCTCTCTCTCTCTTTGGAAACTTGAAAAAGTCACAGAGAGAGGCGCTCTCATAAAAGCGCGCTACGCATCGAAAAGACTGTAATGTTTAGAGACGGTAAAGCAGCGCCTTGCTCTCTCTCTCTGTATCCCTCTCTCTCTCTCTTTCCTACCCACCTCTCTCTTCGTCACAGAGAGACGCGCTCTCATGTATGTTCGCTACGCATTTTATAGATTTTTTTTTTTGCATCTTATATGTAAAGTTAAGAGACAGTATAGTGTGCAAGATGCGTAGCGCCTTTTACTCTCTCTTTCTCTCTCGTACCTACCTCTCTCTTAAGATGTCACAGAGAGAGGCTCCCTCATGTATGCGCGCTACAGAGAGAGAGAGATTATTAGATTATATTGCTAAAGAATCTCTGCCCTGCTATCCCTCCTTAAAAAATATTATCCCAAAGAACTGCTTAACCCTAGGACAATCACCTAATCATTGGCACCTGGCTGCTTATAAACTACACCGTGTTCCTATTTACTCTCGTCACGGGGCTCCTGAGTGGCCTGGCCATCCTGCGAATCAGTAAGTAATACGTATTGCTACATATTATCAAAGGACTGTACTTATATTTGTGTAGTTGCCGTGGGCTATACCATCATAGTGGTGAGATCGCATTATGAAAATCTGACAATCGCAATGTTCGAGGAGGATGTGGATGCTGGATATTCTAGTGACGACTTGAGTGATAGTTAATGGTATTTATCTGGTAAAAAAAAAGGTAAAAAGAGGGCTTTCTACAAGACAAGATGAGACAGAAACCGGAAATGAAAGTGCTAAAAAATGTGTGATTTTGTTTTTGAAGCTCTTTCCCAAGTTCTTTCACCGCCGAGCTTAAAGCTATAGCTACAGTCAAAGCTATAGCCGGCGTTATCAGCTTGGGAGTCCAGGAAAACACACTCATGACGAGTGCTCGCTGTACTTGGCCTAGAAAGTGGCGGCAAGTGGCCTAGGAGCTGGGAGGAAGGACCTGACCCCGCCATGGGGCTCGACTAATCGATGGACACGAGGCGAGTGTCCAAGGCCAAACAAATGAGCGTGCAATTTTGCAGGAGGGCTCGACATTCGACCCGATCCGACCCGACCCGATGATCCCAACCAGAAAGTGCGAAATAAATTTAGGCATTAAAGACTAATTTCATTTTTTTATCTTTATTTTTTGCTATAAAATCACAGGTGAAATAGTTTTTTTATTAATTTAAAAATAAACAATTGTTTTTCAAGACAAACAATTGTTTGTCTTATTTTTAAAAAGAGTTATTTATTAATTAATATATATTTAAGTTATTTTTTTATAATTTTCCAAGTAAACAAATAATTTTAGTTTGTTTTTCTAACCATGGCACATCCTTGCGAATCATAAAACAAAAAAAAACAGTAAATAGAAAATCAAAAGCCTAGAGGACAATGTCTTCTTCATATCAAAATAGACGCAGGCGCACTTGGGCCCACGTTGCGTATGAGCCATGTGTTTGTGTCAGTCGTAGTACTACCGCACTACACACTACACACACTACACACACTACACACACCACACACACACCACACTGCAGCACTACAGTCTCGTGCTCCGGCCGCTGTTCTCCTTGTGGACACCCGGGGCTTTCCTTGGCGCACTCCTTGGCACCGCCACAGATGCAGCGAGTTACTTGAAGTCCACAGATGGCAACGTGCCGCCATCGAAGCCAGAGGTAAACACCAGAGGTCTAGAGTTTTGTTTTGGTTTTGGAAACATCATCGCAGGCTCTGTGGCCGGCCGGCTCTCTGGGTTTCTTGGTAATAATCCTGGAATTCAGCAGCAGGACATCGTTTCCCGGAATACTATCCCACTATATAAACACAGGTATATCTCCCCATATATATATATATATGTTAATATGTTTGTGTAGTTTGTGGTACATAAAACCCAAGGCACACACACACGTAGCCCAGCTAGTGCTGCACTCACACACCCAAGAGCGTCGTGACCTTGGGCCTGGGCTGGCCCAGAGGGCGGTACATTAGTATGTAAAAAGGTGAAGCGAGTGGCAAAACAATAATAGAGGAAGTAGTAGTGATATAATACAGGGAAAGTATCAATAATTAATAAGAAAGATTATAAGTAATATGCATGCATTAAATATAATTAAAATATTATTAATTGCTACTTTATTTTCTTCTATTAAATCCCTTTAATTAAGTACACAAATGCTTTGTCATATTCTCTTATGAATTTGTAATTAAATATATTTCTTATCGCTCTTACATTTACTTTAAGATTTTGTTTAGTAATTCGTACCTTGCATTTTCCTCCTAAAAACATAAATATTTAAGGTTATTTTAACATTTTGTATATAAATAATTTCTCAGATTTGTTTGCTGTAACAAACGGAAGCTCCACTGACCCACATCAGCCCTTGGATATACCAGCCGTAGCCCTTAGAGTTCAAGATCAGTGCCAGTCGTCGTCGTGATTCTGGTACCAAATAAATCTCGGTTCCAGTTCCGGTGAGATAAAAAATATGTATAAACATGTATACATATACATATACATATACATATATTCAGATAAATGGAACGAATGCAAAGTCGAAGCCGGTACCCGTACAAACCCAACATCGTCCGCGCCATGTGGGCGCATATAGCCGCCGATATAGCCTCCGATAAGACCTCCTCCTTGTCGCTCTTTAGAAATTCTTTTTATATAACCCAGAATCAGAGGGAATTCTTTGGCTTTTCGCATAATGCGGGCTCGCCGCAATCAGTTCGAAGAACTCGAGCTCGAGAACTCGGACCCAAAGCCATTTTTATCGGCTATCGGCTGCATATATCCTAAATATGGGTTCCGAGAGCGGCCTTAAAAACTCCGCTGGTCCGGCGGACAACAGTTAGTCGGTTCCAGTCGTCGCCGCGTGGCGGTTCTTTCCATTTTTTTTTTTTACTCTGTGTGTGTGAAGGAATAACATGTGTCAGTGAAAGTGCAGTTAATTGTATGTCAGTTTTTCATTTGGCCTGCCTAGCTGACTTTCATAAATATTGCTAGCTGCCTTGTGAAGGGCTTACGTGTGATTGCGGTTCAACGGAAAAGGATATTTAAAGGCTCTGGCTCTGAAACGGACTTGGAAATCAAAAAAAAAATAAAACAGGATTGTTAAACGTATTTTATATTAAAGGATTTCAAGGATCATTTTCGGGAATTTTTTTTCAAAGATAAATAGGTTAATCAGTATTTACATATATATATATATATATATATTTTTATATTACTTTTACTATCAAAGTTAATTCGCTTTTTTTTACGTTTTCCCAAATTTGTATAATTAATTTATCATTCTTACCAAACTCAAATTCAAATTTTAAATTCCTGCGCGCTCTATGAACTGAAACTCAGTTTTATCGTTATTGTCCAATTAATCGATTTGCAAAAGCGCAAATGCTGACAGAGGGCGACACTGGCGACATACTTAAAATAAAAGGAAAAATGAAAATTACGTAAAATAAAACAAAATTAACTATAAAAACAATTGAAATAACATGTATTTAAAATCTAATTTTAATTCCGCGAGAACTTTCCCGGAACAACATGCTAAGCCAGCCATCCGTCTCCGCAGCCGCATATCGATATATCGATATGTGACCGCCCGCCGCCTATCGCGGCTGCCTTCCTGTTGAAAAAAATATAGAGAGATACATATGTTACACGTAAATAATGTTTTAAAATTACGATTTTTTCAATTTATAACAAAATGTACCTATGCTTTCATTTTTTTGGGTGAAACTTGAATCAAATAAAAATATCGCAATTTCGATAGTTTGGCAAACAAAAAATCGTGATATAAATATATCATCGTTAGAAAAATATCGATATATTGATATTTTGATATATTATCAACACCCCTAATGAGAACAAAAAAAAATACCGAGAACGTCCCCGATGGAGGAATAAAACGCGAAAATTGCGTGAAAAATCGAGGAAAAGCGCTGCAACGGGGCGGCTAAACGGGCAACGGGAAAGTGCAATAACATCCAGCGGGGCTAGCGGGCAGCTGGAAAAGCGCGACAACGGCAGCAGTGCGCAAATGTAAAATGCACGGAATATTCGCATGTGCAGTGTGATAATAAATAAACGCCACAAAATTCGGAGCGACGACGCAGGGGCAAACACACCAATACACACGTACGCCATACACACCAATACTAGCCCAAAGCAGAGCAGCAGCGGCGGCGCGTGTGTGTGTCCACCTCCTACTACTGGTATTTTCATTTTGTTGTTGTTGCGCCCGAGTACGTGCGAGTGTGTTTGTGTGTGCGCGCCGTGTTATCACAAAGGAGCTGAACATCCAGGAGACTGGCAACAACAACACGCAGGTGCGTATGTGTGTGCATTAGTGTGAGTGTGGAAAACGCGACGCAGACGTGAAGTAAAATGTGTCGATTTTCCACAGCTATTTTCTTTAGCGCGCAACCGAGTGCATATCGCTGATATATATGTATTATATACACACGATGTACTCTATTAGTGTGTAAGTGAGTGCGCAAAAGTATCAGAGAGCGGCTAAATCGAAAATAAGCGGTAAACTAACGGTTTTTTGCGCCACAGCTGCCTTGTATGTATTAGATAATCCGACATATGTGTGCGGGGGTGTGTGTTTGTGTGTGTGAGTGCATGCAGCGTTACAGCGGCGCCTTGAAGGAAAATCCAACTGCGAGTGTCCGTAATTAAAACATGCGCCGCAGCAAAAAACGCGAAAAGGGGGTTGGGGGTCGCTGCAAACATGGCGTATGCGTAACACTTATCAAATCCAATTGGGAGCACCACCACCGCCACACCCCCCAGTGCCCAGTTGCAGTTCCAGTTCAGCCAAGGCACGCATATTTTCAGTTCGAATTGAGGCCCATGTGTATGTGTGTGTTTTCTTTGGGGGTTGCAACCACCCCCTTTAGTTGGAAGATGGAAATGGATACAGATACACATACAGCAAGTGAGAGAGAGAGAGACCAAAAGCAGCATCCGCCGAGATGAGATTTTCAACAGCCTTTCCCCATAATTCAGGACACCACTGTATATGCGATTTTTTCGGGGGTGGCTTCTTCTTCCTCTTCACGAATTGTGTACATTTCCAAAAACCAAAACAAGTACAGTTCCAATTGGAAATGAAACGTGGCCGTGTGTGTGTGTTGGTTTAAGCTGCGTCTGAGTGGGTGGTTGCTGCGCCGTCGCCGCTGAATAACGAAAAACGAGAACCCGCCGCCGCCGCATGCGTAACTTATTTTTCATTCTTTTTCTTTTCGTTTTCTGCTCCTTATCATCGCATTGTTTTTGTGCGAGCTCTGCGCCAAGTACAAGCACATGTACGCTAACGAGAGGCCCCACACAAACACACTCATAGAGAAAGAGAGCGGGAGATAGAAAATAGCTATTGATTATATATTTGCCAACGACAGCGGGGAAACGGAAGAGAGAGTGATAGGAAGAGCGAGCGAGAGCAAAAGAAGCGCAGACAGAGGACGCGCACGGTGGGGTCCATTCTTTAGGCAAACTCTTTGTGCAATTCAAGGGCTCTCTATTTAATATCATCCGGAGTTGCTTCTTCATAAAGTAACTCTGAATTCTTCAGTTCATCAACGAGATACTGCATTTTACATACTATTTTTGCCCAATTAATTATAATTGAAGAAAGTTTCGTATAACTAATATGTATTATTATATTTTGTACTTTAATTATAACGAGACTATCAAATGTTGTTAAATACAATTTACAATGCTACGAAAACTGCAGTGCTTCGCACACTATAATTAGTTGTACACGTGACCCACGACAATCTCAGTCACGCCCACTGTGTCAGCCAGCCGCACTGTTTCCCACATATCCCATTCCCGTTCAGATTTTGATTCTGATTCGAATCCAGCATGCGTCGCAGCCACTGATTGCACCGGAGTGGGTGTGATTGGGCGCATGTGTGCGTTATTCGTGTGTTTGTGTGTGCGCTGACGCAGTGGGAGTTTGTCGCAGCGAGTGCAGGCGGTGGGCGCATGCACACCCACCAACTCGCACTCACACAAAACCGCAAGTGAAGGAAAAAAAAAAACAAAGATACTCTCTCTTGTTCTAAGCATTTTCAAATGCTCTGCTCTGCTCTCTCTCTCTTTCTGTTTTTTTGTGTCTGTGCTTCTTAAAATAGATAGATAACGGAAAAATTGAATTTTTCACTTAAAAAGAAGCACTAACGGTACCATTTGCGCAACAGCCCAGTGTGACCCTATTTAATTAAAAAAAGCTTTAAGAAGATTGAATATTTGTGGAAGGAACTCTTAAATATTTTTTTTTTTTACAATCTCTAAATGAAAATAGCTCATATATAAATATTTTTTATATTTCTACTCTTATTTTCTTGTAATTATTTGGCTTTCTGCCTCGCTAGACATCTCCAAATCGAAAGTTTTGTGTGTGTGCATGTGTGTGTATCTGCGTGAGTTGCCTTGACACGAGCTTATAGCATGCATCTCGGGGCTCTCGGCGCAGTGCTGCGCACGCAAGCCCGCAAGGAAAAGAGATACAACACACTGCTGGGGCTAACCACACTCCTGGCCATGCAAATAAGTACGCATGCTAAGTATTTTTATTTCCAGTGCGCATAGTCCAAGTCTATTTACATTTTCTCCCTGATTTCGAATATTCATAAATCCCATTAATATATCTAATTTAAATTCAGTATTCCTTCACCATGAATAATAATTCTTATAATCCAAAAACAAAAAATAAAAAAGTCACCATTAAGAGCACTTCCCTTTGCCAGGCAACAAAAGAAAGATCCCCCTTCCTCTATAACACCCAGTTTGTTTCAAAGGGATGATTACCAAAATCAGGTTGCTATATTCTGTACGGATTTTCAACCCAGTTTTCCACTCTCATGACCCGCGACTGTCATTGACAGCGTGTTTGGCACGCGCAAGTGAAACGAGCTTACTTTCTAAACACAACAACAACCCCTAAACGTACGGGGGTGGTGTTGCCTTCCCTACTTGTGCTCTCCGGGGGTGGCAACACTGACACTGACTCCGGGGCGACCAGCTTTGGTGTTGTTGGGTTTTGGGAGGTGAGCGAGCAGTGCATGCGTGGCCATATGGCAGAGGTGGTGTGGGGGTGGGGGTTGGTTTTTTAAGGTAGAATATGCAGTGCTCTATCACGGCATAAAGCTGCTAGTTATCGGTGTGTGAGTGTGGCTGTGTTGTACTGGGGGTGGTGATTTCTCCACCTTAAGGGTGGGTGTACGACTTTCTCTCCCCGACTATCAGTCTCAGTTGTGTTTTTTGCCTTTCTTTTGGGCCGCGAGTGTAGTCTCTGTCATATTTAGAGCTTACTAAGCACTTTTTTCCGAGGGTTTTCGTGGGGAAATTTAAATACACACACACACACACACAGGGGGCGAAAATGACAGAGACAGATATAGAGATAGAAAGGGAGAGAGAGAGCGCAATGTCGACGCATGGGCGCAGTATTGATTTTTCACTGCGTCGACGTTGCTGCTTTGTCGCAATCACTCCATGGGGTGGTTTTCTCGCCCCCTCCTCTCTCTCTCTCGCTCTCGCTCTCTCACTGGCGGCGCAGTCTCGTTTTGGCCATCTCTGTCTCGCTCGCAGCTCGTCGCCGCTGCGTTGCCGTCGTTGCCTTCCGACTTTCTGAGCAAACGCAAATAGAACTTGAGCGAGCGAGCGCACAGTGAAGGCACCACAGAGCCACACACATCCACATCCACAACCACATCCACGTCCACTTCCAAAACTCAGAGAGCCACAACAAGCGGTGCAGTGTGGTTCGTTCGATTTCGCTCGGCTCCCGGGAACTCAAATTGTCGATTCTAAACTCTCCGACAGCATAAAATTTACTTATTTTATTTTCTGTGCCGAAAAGTGTGTGTGTGTGTGTGTGTGTTTAAAGATATAAATAGTAATTAATAATAATAATAAATTAAAAAATATATATTTAACAAACAAGTTATCATAAAACCAAAAGCAAATCGCCGAGGCAAGCAATAATAAATCAAAAAGACAACAACTTATTAACTTTTACGAGTATCTCAGTTTGTGTAAGTCCACAGATACTGCTTAGTGAGTAGAAAATATTCGAATCTTTATCAGTGCGCACGTGCAGCGGCCCCCAAGAGAGGACCATATGCCGTGCGAGGAGAAAGAGAGCCAGCAGAAGATTCTGCGCACTGGAGAAGGGAGAACGGTGAAGAATAGGGAATGCACTCAAGTGCTCTCGCACTCTCAGAGAGATTATTTAAGCAATAGATTGAAACAAAATAAAATCAAACTTTGATATTATCATATTCTCCCAGTCTTATTTTAGACCTAATTCTTCTTTCCAATTCTTCAAGTTTTCTTTATAGAAGAATTGACTGTAAGTCTTTAAAGTGAAGATACATATACTTCAGTAGATTTTGAAAGAAAGTTATATTTACTCTGCTAATTCTTCTAGTCTTTTATGAGAACTTTCTTCAGAGAAGAGTTGTACTCTAAAAATTCTAGAAAAACTTTAAAGAAAAGGTAGAATTATATTCTTTTAGTCTCTTACAAAACCATGGGCTGTTCTTTTCTTCTTCACAGAAGAATTCCACTTTAAAAATTATAGAAAAACTTGAGAAAAAGGTAGAACTATATTCTTTTATTCTTCTTTTCTTCTTCACAGAAGAGCGTGCAAGTCTTCAAAGTGCAGATATCAAAGTACAGATACTGCAGAAGCTTTCCACTAAAGGAAAATAAAAAAAAAAGCAAAAAGACGTTACGCTCCATATGTTTTGGATAAAGTCTCAGGGTCGCTATTGAGCTTTATCAACTGAAAGTCTCCTTCCACCTCTTTTTTTCCCCCCCCTGTTTTTTTTTTTTTAGCTACCTGTGCCGCGTACCTTGCACCCCTATATATATACATATATGTACGGCTCAGGTTTATTGTTGCCTGAACCTTATGTATGGATCCCCACCGATCCAATACGATCCGGAACCCTACAACGTCGCCGCTAATCTGCGACTGTGAGGGCCGCCCGCTCGAATTACAAACAGTTGTGCATATGTGTACCTTTTGTGAATATGGCGTGTTTATATATGTACACTTTATGCACATATATGTACATATATTGTGCTGTGTTATAAAACACTAAATTGTTTGCTTTTGTGCTTCTATTATTGTCGTTTCACACAGCTGTAGCTGTATCTGTATCTGTTCTTGTTGTTGATGTTGTTGTGGTGTTGCGCATGCGCGCTTTTGACCTGATTCACTTGCCCTTATCAGCTTGGAAAAAAAAGAGCAACCCAAGTTTTACAGATACTTCGTAATAGATGAGGGGTATATTAGTTCTTGAGGTCAACATGGAAAGATTGTTGGGAAGCCTTGACTCCAAAAGAAGCTTCAGGAAAACCCCAATTAAAGTTATACAGAAAGGAGAGATAGGGTATGATTTTTTAACGGAAAAAGAATAATTTTTTATGGATCTCAGTTTGTATTAATTATCTAGCTAAATATTTAATTATTAATATGTAACTAAAAAACATTTCTAAGCCATTAAGTCTTAACTAATGGGTATTTTTAGTGCCGAACTCGCTCCCATGTTTTGTTCTCTGTGGCGTATAATTAGTTTGCTATCAATAAATGGGCAGGGAACCGAAGACCAAACACTTGAGAAATGAAATGAACACACTGAGAAATGAAATGAACACACTGAGAAATGAATTCCGAACTAATTCCTCTCTCTTCCCTCTCTTTTCCCTCTCTCCAGACATCTCTTATCACACTGCGCATGCGAATAGGACCGCCGCCCGACCGCCCATCGCCAGCAAGGGACTGAAGGCGATCCTCTCTCTCTCGCTGTCTCTCCTCTTCCTCCCTGAACGAGTAGCCGCCGAGACAAGACCCAGCCGAAAAACTGGCCACCACAAGCTATAGGCTCGTCGTAGCGCCGGCGGGCAGCCAGCGTGGAACGGCGGGCAATGTGGTGGTCACCACCACAACCACCAACAATGCCTCCGCGGGCAGCAACTCGAGCGGCAATGCGGGCAGCAGCAGTTCCGGCAGCGCCACCGGTGGCCTCAACGTGACCACCATCACAACGACCGGTGGTGGCGGCGGCGGTGGTGGTGGTGGCAGCGGCAACAATCAGGTGCAGAGCGGCGGCAATAGTTCCCAGAGCAACGGTACCACCTACAAGATCGAGATGCTGGACGAGGACATCCAGAGTCTGGGCTCTGACGACGATGACGAGGATCTGATTAGCAGCGATGGCAGCTTGTATGAGGGCGATCTTGGCTCTATACCCGTCAACGATGATGTGGCCCATCAGTTGGCCGCTGCCGGACCCGTGGGCGTGGCCGCAGCGGCGGCCATAGCCAGCTCCAAGAAGCGCAAGCGGCCGCACTGCTTCGAAACGAATCCCTCGGTGCGAAAGAGGCAACAGAATCGATTGCTCCGCAAGCTGCGTGGCATCATCTACGAGTTCACGGGGCGAGTGGGCAAGCAGGCTGTGGTGCTGGTGGCAACGCCCGGGAAGCCCAACACCAGCTACAAGGTATTCGGCGCCAAGCCACTGGAGGATGTGCTGAGGAATCTAAAGAATATCGTGATGGATGAGCTGGACAATGCGCTGGCACAGCAGGCGCCACCGCCGCCGCAGGATGATCCGTCGCTGTTCGAACTGCCGGGCCTCGTTATCGATGGCATACCCACGCCCGTGGAGAAGATGACGCAGGCACAGCTGCGAGCCTTCATCCCGCTGATGCTCAAGTACTCGACCGGCAGGGGGAAACCCGGCTGGGGCCGCGAGTCGACCCGTCCGCCCTGGTGGCCCAAGGAGCTGCCGTGGGCCAATGTACGGATGGATGCACGCTCCGAGGACGACAAGCAGAAGGTGGGTGGGGTGGGTGTTCCAACAACCGCCCCCCAATGTGTCGCGGAACTGTACTCATTCTCTCTTTTTTTCCATTTACAGATCAGCTGGACGCATGCCCTGCGCAAGATCGTGATCAACTGCTACAAGTACCATGGCAGGGAGGACCTGCTGCCCACCTTTGCCGACGACGAGGACAAGGTCAATGCTCTCATTTCGCAGTCGGGCGACGAGGATGAGGACATGGAGCTGTCCAATCCGCCCACCATACACACGGTGACCACCATGACGCCACCGACAGGCAACAGCAATGTGAGTTTTGAAGAGGTTTGGGTGTGGGGAATGGCCAAGGAAAAAGGTTTTCCAACGAGCTGGAGTGTGTATGTTATAGAGGGAGGGACCTTGGAACTTGTAAATTGTAAATTGGGAAGTGAAAGAGTGCATGGGTAGAAGAGAGATGTGTGAATGCGCTAGAGATGGTTATGAAACCCTAGGATAATGCATTGAAAATGGAAATGTGTTTAGACATTTCAAACCTATAGTTAACCTTGGAATATAAACCACTCTTAACGGCTATATCCTACATTTCTGTGTCCACATTTGGGATTAAGTCCCGCCCCCCATGTCATATTTACTTACTAATCCCTCGCCGCACTCACTAATCCCCGGGCACTCTCAACAACAAGCATTTATCAGCGACTCTAATCCACATAACAAAAAATCTACATCAAATCATCATCACAGCAACCGCAGCAGGTGAACGTGGTGAAGATCAACAGCGCCGGCACCGTGATCACCACGCACACGGCCCAGAGCAACACGCCCGCTCCGACGATCATCCAGAGTACCAACAACCAGCACGTGACCACAACGGCCACGCTGCCCGCCTCCACAAAGATTGAGATCTGTCAGGCGCCTGCCCCGCAGCAACAACAGCAGCAGCAGCAGCAGCAACAGCAACAGCAGCATCACCAGCAACAGCAGCAGCAGCAGCATCACCAGCAGCAGCAGCAACATCATCACCAGCAACACCATCAGACCAGCGTACCCAGCACCGTGCACATACAGCCGGTGAGCGGCGGTCAGCCGCAGACCATTCAGCTGACCACGGCCAGTGGCACCGCCACAGCCACAGCGGTGCCGACGACAGCTGCTGCCGTAAGTGCCGCACAAGCGGCAGCGGCCGCCGCCGCCCAAGCAGCCGCCGCCGCCGCCCAATCGAATGCCCAGCAGACGGTCACTGCCCAGCAGATAGCCAACGCCCAAGTCTGCATCGAGCCCATAACGCTGAGCGACGTTGATGTTCGTACTAATCCGACTGAACAGCCCCTTGAGTTGCCACTAATCGAGCCTGGATGGGGATGGGCAGGGGAATGGGGATTGGGGCAGGGACTTGTCGCACTATGCACTAGGTTTTTGCTAGGGTTTTGAGTCTATAGATTGTATAGTTTGAGATTTAAATAATTGTTAATAGAAATTATGCCAAATGGAAGTCTTTTAAGTAAGAGGTAATAGTTAGAGTAGATAAAGGATTATATATGCCTTATTATAATGAAGAAAATCCCTTTCTTTAGGATTGTTATTTTGTTTCTTATGTTGTCCTGTATTTAAAAACCCTTTTCTAATATCTAAAGAACCCATTTTAAGCTTGTTTGTTCTTAGAACTCTTTTCTGAAATCTAAGAAGAACTCTTTTCTAGCATCTAAAGAACCTATTTTAAGCTTGTTTGTTCTAAGAAGAACCATTTTCTAATATCTAAAGACCCTATTTAACGCTAGTTTGTTTTTAAAACTCTTTTCTGAAATCCAAAGAACCTATTTTAAGCTGGTTTGTTCTTAGAAGAACTCTTTTTCTCACATCTAAAGAACATATTTTAAGATAGTTTGTTTTAAGAAGAACTCTAAAAGTTATGTTAATGTTAGCTAACTTCCATTTTAGCAGAAGAATTGTTGTGGGCGTTACACAGCTTATTCTTTATATTGTCTTTTGCCTAAACCCCGTTTCCTATTTCTAAAAGAAGGTAATTCTAAGCTTATCTACTTGGGAAATACTTTATAAAGAACTTAGGTCTTTAAAATTTGGACTAAGAAGTGGTTTTTCCCAGAAAATTCCTTGTGCATAGTTGACAAGTCACAACTAGCTGCCTCTCTCTCTCTTTCTCCCTCCCATTCTTTTATCCTTATTTCCATTTGCCGCAATTTTTGTGTTGGCTCAAATTTTAGTTTCTTACAAATTCTAGATGTTAATGTTGCTCTTCTAATTGTTACACTTTTATATATTTTAAGTAACCGCAAAAATGTTATTTTATGCTTTATATGATTTAAGTTTTACAACTTGTATACTTTTTTTGTTTTATTTTTGTATGCATCATTTTGTTTTTTTTTTTGTTTCTTTCAGCTGATTGTTGTTGTTGTTGTGCAAGTGCAAGTCGTCGAATTATTGGTTAACTCATCATTATTTGCATCCACATCCCGCACAAAAAACATTCGCCTTCACATGTAAATACGCTTTAAGACACACCGCCAAAAAAAAAAAACGAAAGAACCAAGAAAAAGAGTGGAGAAATTACTAATTATTATGTTTGTTTATTAATTTTTTTGTTAAGTTTATTAATATGGTTTTTCTGCTCGACTTTATGATATTTTTTCGTTGTAATATTATTCGTTGCTATCTTTCTTCCCTAATTATTCTTGTGTTTTCCCTTCGATATTAAAACAAATATGAATTCAAAATATTAATTAATTAAAATTTAATCTCAACAGTACACCACGCAAACGGTGCTCTCACAGAATGCCGATGGAACAGTGTCGCTGATCCAGGTGGATCCCAATAATCCCATCATCACGCTGCCAGACGGAACCACCGCCCAGGTGCAGGGTGTTGCCACGGTAAGTTTAGCTTCTGTCTCTTTAATAAATTGTAATTAATGTAATTAATTAAATAATTATTAATTACAGCTCCATCAGGGCGAAGGCGGTGCCACCATTCAGACCGTACAGAGTCTCACGGATGTCAATGGCCATGAGAACATGACCGTGGACCTAACCGAGACGCAGGATGGCCAGATATTCATCACCACCGAGGATGGTCAAGGTGAAAGCTAGAGTACTTAACGAATAAGATATATCTTAAACACCGATTTGGTTTATCTTTCAGGCTATCCCGTGTCGGTCAGCAATGTGATCTCGGTGCCCGTCTCCATGTACCAGTCGGTGATGGCCAACATGCAGACAATTCAGACAAACAGCGATGGCACCGTGTGCCTGGCCCCCATGCAGGTAGATACCACAGCCCCGCGTGGCGCCACTGTGGCCGCCAGTCCTTCCTCCTCCACGGGATTGACGGGCGGCGTTCAGTGTTACTCGCTGATCAGTGCCAGCACTGCGGCGGTGTTGAGTCGGCGTAGCCAGCAGGCGGCCACAACGGGGGGGCGTTACTACCTGGCACCAGCTAGCTCTACCAGCTCTAATAATAATAATAACAATAACAGTAACAGTAATAGTAATAGCAGCCTCACAAACAATAATAATAGCATTAAGATGCCGCTGCCCATAGTGCTGGCCACCCCTGCCGTTCCTCAGCCTGTGCCCAGCACAAGATCCTCGCGAAGGATGGCAGCGGGTAGCGAGGCAGGAGGAGCAGGCTTGCTAGTGGTACAAAAGCGCAGAAAACTGGACAAGAGTAAGGGCCAAAGCAAAGCCAGCGAGGCAGCATCTGGCACCTCGGCCAGCACCGCCTCCATACGCTGCGTGAACAGCGACAGCTTGATCAATGTGCAGCTCCAGCTGCCCGCCAAGAGCATCAAGCAAGAGAACCAGGAGTAGATCTCCATCCAAAATAAAAAGAAAAGCCACATCTCGAATCTAGTCAGAGAAAGGGATATAGAAGAAAGGGAAATAACAAAAACAGAAGCAAACTTGCCATGTTAAGCTTAGAATGAATGCCAAAAAGGGTTTCCAGCGAGAGAGACAGAGAGTGTAGTTAATAATTTTGAAGAAGAATTTAAGGCAGAGCAGAATCCACACCAAATCGAAACCAATTTGTTGATAATTGAAACCAAAAAGAAACCAAGGAAAACAAAAACAAAAGAAAACACAGAAAGCATGTATAATTTGTTCCTAAAAGCATAGGGAATGCAATTGTTTAAATTTTAGCTAGTGGTTAGTATTAACTAGTGAGTAGAGCAGCAGCAACACAAGCCAAATATTAACCGTACGTAGTCAGAGTTAAGTTCGTTTTTACTTCTTAGCACACACAGGGATCAGACTTTTGGTGCAATTTGTGAATTTTTAAAGAACCCTCAAAAGTAGTCAATTGTAGCATTGATGCAATGCCCAAATAGCTTAGCCGTAGTTTAAGCCGTAGCCGTAGTTTTTAGTCTTTAAAGCCTGGGGTGTGCTTGAAAATTTCAAAAAGTTTATGTTAATAATTGCTATTGTGTTTATCCCCCCTTATTATTATTATTATATTGTGTTTAAATGTTTTATTTTATTATTATTATATATTATGTATATTATTGCGATTAATTTTTACGTTGTTCTAGACCAAATTTTATGTTCTAAGAGCGGAGAGAGCGAAAGCCAACAAATTTTATTGAATAAATCTTTTGTTGTTGTGATTTGATTATGATTTCAATTTGACTTTTTACTCTCTTTTCTAAGATGGAAAAGTAAGTAATAGTTATTCCTTGATTAAAGTTACTTTATTTCTTATTTTAGCTCCCGAAAGTAAGTATTATATTGCTATAATTATTTCCCATTTATTATTCTTTAAAAACCTTGATTTTAATTTATTTTTTTCCTGCAGATGTTATGAGATGCTAGAGTTCAGGGACAAAGCAATGTTAAGGGAGTTTGTAACAGTTTTCCCCCAAAAGAAAACCCTCTTTAATTGCTTCTCCTTCTTGTATATTTCCTCAGGTGGAGAATGGCGACCAACTGGAGACCATTACCATGTCACCGGGCATGCACCAAATGATGATCCAAGGCGGCCCCGGCCAGGAGCCGCAGCTGGTGCAGGTGGTCAGCCTCAAGGATGCCACGCTGCTCAGCAAGGCCATGGAGGCCATCAATTCGGGGAATGTCAAGACCGAGGATACGATTATAATGGAACAATAGCTGGAGCCCATAGACGGCATGATCTCGCCGGGACTGAGCGAGTGACTTGGCTGTACTCCCTGGGCAATAAAGCGACAACTCTCCCCGAGTCCGGGCCAAGGATAACCCGGACTCTCTAGTCACAAGAGCGAGAGAGAGAGAGAGAGAGAGAGCGCGTACTCTGTAAAAAGCGATCAATCAGTCTAGTCTTCGCGTAGGAAATTATCTATTAATTATGATTAACTCTTGACTCCGTAAATGTATTCTTGTGTTTTTTTTTGTGAGTGTGAGTGATGTTTTTGTTTCTAATATATATTTTTTTTTTTGTGGCTCTATAAATAGTTCAATTCTGGGCTGGATACTCATAGCTATAATATCGTAATATACATATGCCTATGTCTAAGCATTATAGCATTATATCTACTATATATATATATGCGAGAGTTTGCAATAACCGAATATTTAACGAAAAACGAGAGAGCAGAGATTACAAATTAATTAATTAATTAATTATATATACAATCCCCCCCAATGCAATGTAAACAGACAACATCACTTTAAACATAATTAAATTAATTAATTACCTAATTAATAACGATTAACGACCGAACCCTATAAGCTATAACTCTATCGAATAAAAAATGATCCAAAAAGTGCAATTTCCATGGTCTGATTTTTTGGAGAAAGAACAGGGAGAAGAGCTATGGTTTGGGGTTTAGACAATTTTTAATATATTTGCATAAAATTAGAGATTATCAAAAAATGGGTCACACTTTTTGGCGGACAAATTTCTATGGTTTTTTGATCATAACTTGGCTTAAACTCAACTGATTCAGTCTGCTTTGGTTTTTTCTTCTTGGTTTTTCAAGGAGAAAATTTCTGCATTTTAAACTCAATATCTAATTTTTGGTTAATTTTTTTTTTAATTTTGACATGTAACCGCTTGCATATTTTTGAAAAAATGGGTCACACTTTTTGGCTGACAAATTTCTATGTTTTTGATCATAACTTGGCTAAAACTCAACCGATTTAAGTCTGGTTTGGTTTTTTCTTCTTGTTTTTTTTTTAAGGAAAATTTTTCTGCATTCAAAACTCAATATCTCATTTTATGTCATTTTTTTTACAATTTTGACGATGTAACCCCTTGCATATTTTTGAAAAAATGGGTCACACTTTTTGGCTGAAAAATTTCTATGGTTTTTTGATCATTACTTGGCTAAAACTCATCCGATTTAAGTCTGGTTTGGTTTTTTCGTCTTGGTTTTTCAAGGAGAAAATTTCTGCATTCAAAACTCAATATCTAATTTTTTTGTCAATTTTTTGACAATTTTGCATATTTTTGAAAAAATGGGTCACACTTTTTGGCTGAAAAATTTCTATGGTTTTTTGATCATTACTTGGCTAAAACTCAACTGATTTAAGTTTGGTTTGGTTTTTTCTTCTTTATTTTTCAAGGAGAAATTTTCTGCATTCAAAACTCAATATCTCATTTTATGTCATTTTTTTTACAATTTTGACGATGTAACCCCTTGCATATTTTTGAAAAAATGGGTCACACTTTTTGGCTGAAAAATTTCTATGGTTTTTTGATCATAACTTGGCTATAACTCAACCGATTTTAATCTGGTTTGGTTTTTTCTTCTTGGTTTTTCAAGGAGAAAATTTCTGCATTCAAAACTCAATATCTAATTTTTTTGTCAATTTTTTGACAATTTTGCATATTTTTGAAAAAATGGGTCACACTTTTTGGCTGACAAATTTCTATGGTTTTTTGATCATTACTTGGCTAAAACTCAACTGATTTAAGTTTGGTTTGGTTTTTTCTTCTTTATTTTTTTAAGGCGAATTTTTCTGCATTCAAAACTCAATATCTATTTTTTTGTCCATTTTTTGACAATTTTTGAAAAAATGGGTCACACTTTTTGGCTGAAAAATTTCTATGGTTTTTTGATCGTAACTTGGCTAAAACTCAACTGATTTTAGTCTGGTTTTTTTTTTTGGTTTTTTCTTCTTGGTTTTTCAAGGAGAATTTTTCTGCATTAAAAACTCAATATCTAATTTTTTTGTCGATTTTTTGATAATTTTGACGATGTAAATGATGAGGATATAAAAACAGAGCAAAAATATACAACTTTTTGGTTTTATTTAATTATTTTATTATTTAATTTACTAGAATATATTTTTGATAAAATCTGATAAATATATTACTGATCTAAGGTATTTCAGATGTGGTCTTTTTATCGATACAAATACAGCCACCAACCATAGTGGTGCTTCTAATTAGCTGGCAACGACTGTACATTTATTGAATGAAAAAACCAGTTTGATTTTTTTTTTTGACTTGGCCAGCGTGTGTTGTGCCTGCGAAAAAATGTAAACAAGTAAAAAAAACAAACCGAAAAAAGGAAAACAACAAAGTAAACATGTTTGAAAAAATGCCAAAACAACTTTTGCAATGGGTGAAAGATATTTACAAGCAATTTCATGCTTTCCTTGGCTCCTCGAAGTCGGAATCCTCAATGGATTTTCCTGACATTTTAGGTGCGTGAAAAATAGAGGAAGTAGGATTTCTCCTACTACGAATATTATTTGTAAAATTTCTCATCTGAAAAAAGAGGATTTCCTTATAGGGAAATATATGCTTTAGGTATCTGTTAGATTCGAAGTTTTTTTTATCGTTTCCCACCAGTGACTTTTCTCATAATGAAAAGGTTATTGATCGGTTCGGTTCTCGCCTCCAGAGATTCTTGACAACAATTCTGCAATTCTGCGATATTCTTCGCTTCTGTCTTCTGTCCCCAAAGGCAGAGAGCTGGGGGATGAGGCCAGATTCCTTCTTCTACTGGAAAAACTCGTTTCGCATTTTGCGTTTTGCGTTTTTCCTCGAGAGCCTAAACCAAAATGGTAACTCGGCTTGGAAACAGCTCTTCCCCAGCGATCGATTGAAGGCTGAAGAAGCAGAAAAGAGATTGCATTTTCCAGGCACTGCTAAAAATAAAAAGGAAGAATGAGACCACAAGAAGAGAAGCTGCTATTTAGAAATACTCGAATTTTGTAACGCTTTTATTTCCAGTGCATATTTCTCTGCGTTCGGAATGACTGTAAGCGTTTTCCTTAAATAACGTCAACAGGTTTTTCGGTCAATTGCAATTGGAGCTCCGCTTTTCCCCTCTTGTTCGCCTTGCAGAAAGTTTTTCTTGCCTTGCAGGTTTTCCACCAGGCAAACGGTCATAGATTTTTCCCGTTCCCATTCTATATTGGCTACCAATCCCGTTTGTTGTTTTTCCCCCAATTTTCTTCTGCATTCCATCAGGCCATATCGCAGACCCCTTTTCCAGCTCTTTAATTTTCCAAATAATCCAATTAAAATGGCTAATCGCTGAGAAGAAAAAAAAATGGAACAGGGAGCACAGAGAGAAAGGAGCCATTAAAAATGATGCTGCAACGGGAGTCGATCTATGGACAGGAAGACTGTGCTTATTTTTGAATTCTTCGAGCAATTCTTCAGGCATTTTGCTCGTAGAAAATGTATATCTCTATTCAGAAAAGAATTACAAACATATTAATAAATAATTATTTAATATTATCCCTTTTACAAGGAATATCCTCCCAATAAAAAATAATCTTTAAAGACTCTGAAACACCCTTTCCTACTTTCAAAATCTTTTCGTTTTTCTGTTTATTTTCCAACAATTAAAGTTCGTTAAACACCTTTAGCTTTAAGGCTTTAAGTTACTTTAAGTTACTCCAAGTTACAGCTCCTAAAACCAGTCGCTGAAACTCGAATTCCAAGCGGAGGATCCGCATTAAAACCGACGATCGTTTGACATTTTGTCGCCTGTTCCGAACCCGAAGCACCCAGACTTCGGGTGGCAACTGCTTCGGGTTTTGTGCCGAGACTTCGGGGCTTCGGCGACGACTCAAGCGAGCCGAAAACCAAGCCCAAGCCAGTCTTCGGTTCGAGCTGAGACAACGAAGTCGCAGTCCGGAGAAAGAGCGGAGAAAAGCTAGCGAAAAACAGTAGAAAATAGATTGTGAGAGAGAGACAAGCCCTGTGTTAGCCCCCTCTCAGTCTTAAGGCCGAAACTGTGCGTGAAATCGGTAAACCAAAACCAAAATCAAAACTGAAAATTAAAATTCGAAAAACGAAAAAGAAAACCCGAAAACTGTTTAACCGAAAAAAAAACAAAACTTAAAACGAAACTGAAATCGATCTCGAAAAGTCTAAAAACAAAACTGGAAAATATCAATATATAAATGAGATATAAACCAAGATCCTTATCTTCGCGTGTTTATTTTTTACACATTTTTTTTATGGTTTATATAACAAAGTTTTAACATATTCATAAATTTGTTTTTTTTAGCATAAATTTCAAATTGGAAACATAGAAAAAGGTGAGTTGATAGTGGATACTGGGGCCCGTTTATAGTCCATTTATAGTTTCAATATTGGTGGTTATGGGCTGCAAGACTAGTTTTAAGCAGGCTCCGTGGCCGGAACGGGTCCGAAAGCTCGCAAACTCAATGCCAGAGACAGAGCCAGTGCTTGGCTTTCAAATAGCTGGCTATCGAGTGTGTCTAGTTATCGATTTAGGAATTTGGTAATTAGCATACCAAGCTAAGATCTTAAAAAGAGATCTTTCTTGTTGGCTTCAGCGTCGGCGGTCATCAATCTCCATTTAAACGCGCCGAAAGACAATAAAGAGACAGATATATAATTAAGCGAGGCACGAGGCGGTTTCAAGCCTCGGTTCTTGAATGAATGGAGAAGGAATGTCGGAAAATTTAGAATATATTAATAGTATATCGAAATTTTAGGCCTAAAATCAATAAGTCAATAGTATATCGAAATTTTAGGCATAAAATCGATAAGTACATATTTTAACGTTGCCTTAAATTGATATTTAGTTTGATATATTGAACTAAAAAACTTATTTAAACAGAAAAAAATAAATTAAGCAACGAATTTTACATATTTTTCGATAATAAATCGATAATTTACTTAATGTGTATCCCAACAATATGCTCAAAAAAAGAGACAAATAGAATAAGTATATTTATTTCATATATTAATGCGATTTTGTTTGATATATCTACCAATATGATCAAAAAATAAAAAATAAAGAACGCTAATCGGATATTTTTCGATAATAATGATATGTGACAGTACGACAAATCGATATACATTGCACTCATATGATAGATAAAATAGGAACAAATAGAATAATGAAAGGTAATCGGATATTTTTCTATAATACCTATATTTTATTTCTAAAACTACCATATTTTTTGTATTTAAAATTTCTCACAATAAATTTACGACATTTTCGATTCATTATTGTGCTTAAATCGGTAGATCGGTCAAGACAAGGTCAGAATCTCCACTTAACTGTCCTCTAGAATCCCGTAGCCCGGTTCCCCTTTTGTCTTCGAAACATTCCCAAAATTCCAGGCAGCCACAACTTGAGGTCATTGCTCAAAAGCATGTCGATGAGATTCGCTTACAGACTCACAAGAAGTTTTTTCTTTTTGCTTTCGGAATTTTCGGGGTTCTGCCTGGCAATTTAGACATCAAAGACCAAGCTCTTCTTCACTACGAGACACTCTTTTGTCTTTCTTGTGCTGGCTTTTGACTTGATTTGACTTTACTTATCTCACTATATAGTATGAATATGTTATTTTATGGCCCACTCAAGTTGACGTGACTTCAAGCGGGCTAATTGAAAGCCAGGAACGAGGAATACCCTTACATTTTGGATGTACTTGGGTTCAGTAGAAGGGTTTAAAATTACTCGATGTTACAGTAGGTCTCATTTAGCATTGATTTTAACAGGCTTTGATAGTAAACCTTTAAGTAATGGTTTATTTTTATGAATTATATTTATAAAACAGCTTCCCTAGAGCAACCCCATGTCGGAGTGGCCCTTTTCTTTATTATGTTCATGTTTCTTCTCTCTTTGCTCGGTGAGGTTCTTTATTTTTATGTGCTCGGTGCTCGAGTGAATGGCATTAGAAGTGCGGAGATTGGGGAATGGGTAGAGAGAGAGAGACCGAGACATTAGCCACACCTGCAGGCAGGTAGGTAGATCTTCAGCAAGATAGAAAGATGCTCGGACATCTCTCTATTTGGTCTGCTAACCGGGTGTGGTCCTCCTCCTTCTCCTCTCCGAGAGGGGAAGAAGCAAACAGAAGATCCTGGTCAGGCCAAGAGTGAAAGCGTACATAGATTTAAACAACAAACCCTTAGCGAGACTTCAAGTAAAATTGCAAAGAGCTAAAAATGAGCAATAAAATACAACCATTTTGGCCATAATAATTGCCGGAAAAAGCAAGACAACCAAATGCCCGGAATCGATCCAATCCAATCCAATCGAATCCCCACTATCCTCAACCCACTCCCCTGTTAGCCAAGCCAATCAAATCAAAATGTTTACAATCCAAAACCCAAAATTAAGCCAAGAAAAAAGAAAACCAACAACTAGCAAATTAACTGCAATAAAAGAAATACTCTAACCATAATGGGAATATTTTCGACTTAACAAGGCAAAGGAAGAAAGGAAAACCATTAAAACAAATGTATTTTCGAGGCACTATTATCATTTTAACAGTCGATAGTTAAAGGCACTTTAAGCTGAGTTTGGTTTTTAATACAAAAAATTGAATTATAATAGTTAAAAGTTGTACTCATAAAATATATTTTAAAATGTATACTATCAGAAAATATTGAAATATCGAAAATGCTTCGATGTTTTAGGCAAAAGTCGATAAATTGGTAATTTAACTTTACATTTTACAATAAAAGAAAACCAGAAATAAATATAAATAAATAAATATCATAGAAAAATCAAATAGCTTCAAAAAATAAATATTTTAACATGTGCCATAAATCGATAACTCTTTCCGAGGGTATTACCCAGTCCAGCTTGGATCCTTCTTCCCCCCCTCCCCCTGACTGGCTTTGTTAATCGAATCGAAGTGGAAACCAAATTGGTGGCATTGCCGCCGAATGAGAAAATGCGAAATAAAAACCGACAGACCGACAAAAACAAATAATAATTAAGCGTGTACAGAAAAACGAGAAGGAGAAATATGATTAAAATTCCCGGGGCATACGCAGATCACCCCTAACAGTTCCCCCCCCCCCCCCCCCGAGAGCCAAGAAAGGAAAGCGCTTGAAACGAAAATGATTTCAAATATTTCTTTTTGTTTTTTTTTTTTTTTGCAATTATATATTGAAAGTGTTTTCGATTTTATTCCAACAGCAGCACATTGGACGTTGACGTGCCAAAGCTCAGTAAGTTGCGAGCTGAGTCAGGTGGTGTTAATGGGGGAGAATACATATATATACACACTATATATATATATATGCCATGAAAATTAGCTATTGGCATTGTTTCGCATTGAATTGCTGGCCAACAAAACAATGTGGCTAATGTTTGACGTGAATTGAAATGGCCAATGGAAATAGCAATAAAAGATTATAAGAAACGAAATATAAAATATAAGAAAATATATTAAAAGAACTCTGGGGCTTGATATTAGATCGAAAATATTGTAAACTTTGTTTTAATTTAGATAAATATCTCATTTAACGATGTCCTAGTTCAGGTTTCCTATTCAATTTTTTTATCCAGAATATCCGATAATCGTTTTCGTTTCGATTACTGTCCTATATCGATTTATTCGACAGAATTGTTCTAATTATCGTACACATTTTTTGTGAATTAAATAAAAACAAATATACATAAACCTAAATTTTGTATTATTCCACTGTTTTCATTTCCGTTTCATTTCTTTAAATTCCAACCTATCAATTTTTTCCCAACATTCCCAATAATTTTAATTGATACAAAAAAAAACCAGTCATCGAAGGTCTATTGAAGGTTTATCTTTCTTTTACATAAAATAAATGATAAATATAACCCTAACCGGTACCATTTTAATTTGTTTCTGTTCTGTTAACCCTTATCCCGTTGCAGTGGGTTCCATGCCATTCCATTCCTTAATTCTTATTGTTTGCTCTTCTTAACTCTTTTTTATTTTCTATTTTTTTTAACACTCTTTTTTCCTTCTGTCCCATTTGATGCGTGACATTCGTGACTTTTGCAGAATTACCCCAGAATCCCCCCCTTGGTTCCCGTCACTTGTGGGCTAATCCCACCTGTTTCAGTGTTCCAATTGTCCATTGCCAACTAGAAATAAAAAACCATAAAAAAAAAATGCATAGGAGGCAGTCCGAATGGTTGCAAATCGGCGGAAAAAAGTAATAATAAAACAAAAAAAAAAAACAAAACTAAAAACAATCAACAGGCTGGCAGGAGGAGGAGAAGGAGGAGCAGGCGGGAGAAGAAGCAGCAGAAGAAGCTGTTGCTTTTGTGGCAGTAGAAATAGCTTTGAAAGTGGCACAAAGTAATTTTAATGCT
This sequence comes from Drosophila seguyi, assembly GCA_008042675.1. Classification (NCBI taxonomy): domain Eukaryota; kingdom Metazoa; phylum Arthropoda; class Insecta; order Diptera; family Drosophilidae; genus Drosophila; species Drosophila seguyi. Next base: position 37,248 of record VNJU01000010.1, read on the forward strand.
GAATGGAGCGTAAAGTTGTTCAACTGCAATTGCAATGAATTTTTTTCTTTCTGTTTTTTTTTTTGTTCGTTTCTGTGTCTGTGTTATTTCTGCTCTTTGTTTTTTTTCTTTTTTTTTTTTTGGCCAACAAAAGAAGCAGAAATCCAAAATTAAAACCAAGTGCAATTATATTTGACACAGACTGTGCCTCGCTTACAAAATCGGAATTTTTTTATGGCTCGGATTCAGAATGGGAATCACTTTGCATAATGCATAAAGGCCGCCATCAATGACCATCTCCAAATTGATCGTAAAATGCTTAAGTTTATTAATAAAGCCACCCGATCGGATCGAAATATATGTGAATATATTTGCATGAGAAAGCGCGGACCGACGACGACAAAGATTGGAAAGAGGAGAGTTCGATGGTGAGGTAATAGGCCGAAAGAAATGCTTAAATTAAGCTTACACACTTTGCTGGCTGTGACAAATTGGAGACTTAAAAAAAACAAACACATACAGATTGGTCAACAGATGGGTTTAGGAATGTACATATATCAAAAGATATTATAAACTTTAATATATTGAATTTTTAATATTATAATATATGGAATCTTATCGAAAAATATCATATAAATTATTTAATTTATTTTTTTAAGGGCATTAAACAGAATATTGCTTTATTGCGCATTTATTATCGATAATTTATCGATTTATACAGACCTATATATTTTAAAATTAAATATCAATACAGGATCAATCGTAAACTTTGATATATCGATTTTTTAAATACACAAAATTATCGGATATTATCGATAAATGCCAAATCAATTTAAATTTATTTTTTAATAGTTTAACATTTTTTATGTGTATTTGTTTTTTTAATAGCTCACAAAGAACATCGATTTATAGCACATTTGTTGATTTATTTAATATTTAATATTTACAATAAATATCGGATATTATCGATAAATATCAAATATTATTTTTTCCAATAGCTCAAAATTTACATTATTTGTATTTTTTTATAGCTCACAAAGAATATCGATTTATTGCACATCTAATGGTTTATTAAAATATAGATTATATACCGATTTTTAAAATACACAATAAATATCGGATATTATCGATAATTTTTATTTTATTTGTTTTTTTTTCAATAGCTCAAAATTTACTTTATTTGTATTTTTTAAAAATAGCTCACAAAGAATATCGATTTGTAGTACATTTATAGGTGCTATATATCGACATGTTTAAATCGATATCTAATCGATAATCAATTTTCTCCTCAAACATAAATACATCATCAATTTACCATTATTTTCTGCCATCCCCAATATGAATCCCCAGCCTTATCGAATCTGTAACTAATTTCTGTGTGTAAAGTGCATTTCTTAGGCAGCGTGGGACCCAAAAATATGTTACCTGCATTCGTTTCGGGGAGGGGGAGTTACCTCATCCACTGCATCCCAAGACGATGATTAAGCTGATGAGAGATGCAATGTATGCAGGTGACTCGCATTGTTTTCAGCAACTCAAAATTGATTAGTCTTCAAATTGAAATGGGAATTTAAAGTAGTTCAAATCTTAATTGAGATTAAAACCCTTTTAAGTCTGATTGCCTACAGAAAAAATCCCCAAAAAAAAAAGAGTCTATAAATAGTTAAGAGGCTTCCAGCAATTGTTGTGTTCCATCGAGATTAAGAGTCTTGAAAACGAAACAGGTTTTATTTTTGGACAAGGGAGAATGACCCAATTTAGCTCTAGGCTGCCACAGGTTTCTAATTAGCACTTTCGACTTTAAACTTTCTGATCAGACATGAGATTTGTGCCAAGATGTGCTTTGGAATTCAGTAAACAAACCCACTCTGCAGTTAATAACAAGAATTTCTATATATATTTATGGATCGCAATAATGCTGTCATCTTGGCGACTTTGGAGTGCCATCATCGCACATCATCCAACGCCCGCGCTTAGCTCACCGATGATCTAATCTCTGGCGATGGGAGAAGAAAAAGGCGGCGACGGAAAAAGTGCTTTACATCGGTGAACTTGAAAACTTGAACTGAAATTGAGGGGGGTTTATTTTTTGGGAGAGAGAGAGAGAGGGTGGCCCGAGACAATGCCGCCACAGACTCCGCGGAAAACGGAGCTTGGAGGAGTTGAAATGAAGATTTCTGTGATTGAGGTGTTGTTTTGGCTAAAAGAGTTCATTGCTCTCTTTGGCTCTGGTGAAAAATCGCTGACTGTTTATTGCTGTTATTTGTTGTCATTGTCATTGTTGCCATTTTGTTGTTATTTTGTTGTTATTTTGTTGTTTTTTTTTTGCTGCTTTTCTCTCATTCAACCTCTGTTTTGGGCATCTCTGAAAAGTAGTTGTTATTTCTGCCAAGCCGGCGACCACCACCTTGAAAAATTGCAATTCAATGACTCGAGCAATTCGCCACAAAGTTCAGGTGGCAGCGAAATGGAAAGTGCCATAAAAATGCATTGGAATGTTTAAGAAAAAGAAGTAAGAAGTGTTAAATTATTTAAGTTATGTCATGTATCTTGAGGTATAAACAACATTCTGTACTTTAACTTGAAATTAATATAATTTTTAAGAAAGTGGTAGAGAAAAAGTACTTTAGAAATGAAGAATTTATTAATTAATAATAATAAAGTATAATATATTATTTGCTCTTGCAATCCATTGCCTTTTGGCCTTCCACTGCAGCTGAAACATGGCCAATATCAAGCCTGAATGCAATGGCACTCTCATGTGCATTTAGGCCAAAACGTACTGGCCAGGAACGAGTGCCTGGCTGGCGCATGCCAAGGCATAAAGATTATAAACAAAAGACACAGCAAAAAAAAAAAACAGGAGAAAAAGTAAACAGAAAAACAAGAAACACTAAAAACCCAAAACACGAATTATTGAAATTCATGCCACCTACACGAGAGAGTGAGAAAGAAAGATTTTTGCATATTTTCACCTTTCAAAAAAGGCAAATGTATCGATGAGATGGCTTAGCCATCTCATGGTATTTAGGCCAACACTGACTCTGGCCAAAAATTAGCACTCGAAGTGGTCTGAAGAAATGTGTTAAGGCGCGCCAGAAATCTCCAAACTCGATCGCACCTGAACACGAAATGCCAACTTGGACTGGTACTGTTTTTTTTATATATTTCTTTTTCGAGGTGCAAATTAATTGGGGCTACACACTCGGGCTCTCTGCCCGCTTTTCTTTGGCTCATTGTTTTGTTTTGTTTTTTTGCTAACTCTCTGCTTTGTTTCTTTATTTCTTTCAATCGATTCTTCAATTATGGCAATTAGCCAACGAATTTTCGCTTTGCATGTGGAAAATCAGCAGCAGAAAAGGCCAAGCCCGAATTGGATTCAGTTTCGTTTCGGTTTCAAGTCTGAATATGTATCGAATATCAGCCTCTTCCCTTCCCCCCCTCACATTTATCGCTTGGTTGCATTTGAACTTTTTTCTGGTTTTTTTTTTGTTTTCTTCCAACTAATTTTCGCCCATTTCGCCATTTAAGGCGGTATTTATTTCAGTTTTTCTGTTTTTTTTTTTGTTTTTTATTTTTGTCTTCACTGAGTGGGTCGGGCATTGATCTATGGGTTTGGATGATACACGAAAAATAGCAATAAGAAAGAGAAGAAGAGTGGTGGAAGAAATGTTGGAGGTTGGGCCTTAACGCTAGAGTGTGGCTGCGGATTCCCCAAGGTTTGTGGATGTGCAATGGAAAATATATTACTTTGCGGGGCATTCAGGCGAGAGCTACAAGTTCGTTGACCAACATTGTCTTGCTTTGAGCATAGATTGCTTAATAAATATAAATATTTATTGGAAAATTAAGCTCAGGAAAATATTTTTAAAATTATTAAGAACCGTTTTTTACTCTATGTATTAGTTTACTTTAAAAAACTATAAATAAATATATAAATAGGAAAAGAAAACGAAGCTAGTGTTGGAAAACAAACTAAGAATTTAGCAGGCTTTTTTTATAAATTACGAACACTGTTTAAGGTGTTTTAAATAATAAACTAAACTAAACTAAATAATAAATTAACTTACTAACATTCAGCAATTTTCTAAGCTCTTACTTGCTTATAGAAATAATTTCGAATAAATACCAGAATATGTATTGCAAAGCATACAACCAGTATAACTCTTTTTATGGCTTATCAACACTATGCAGTGCTGCTTTAAATACTAAATACTCTTTCAGGAAATTATCAAACAACGCTGTTAAGACTTTAAACATTTAAAAATTACCTAAGCTCTTACTCCACATACTCTATATATATATATATTAGTGCAAAACAAAATCAAATTTTTGTTTTTTTTGGCAAGTTAGCAGCACTTTTTTAGTGAATTGCATAACACTATAGTGGCGAGCTGAACCACACCTCCTCCACCTCCTCTTGCTCCTCCTCCACCTCCTCCTACTCCTCCGTTAGACGAACGAAGCTTCCACACACGAAAATGACTCAATTTATCCACGTAATTTGATCCGTACCCCCCTTTTCACCCCCCCCTCTCCACCACCACCCCGCTGGGTGAATCGGCTCGAATCATTAATCACAAAGTAAGAGAGAGACCTCCAGACTTTTAACAAACTGCATTCATAATCGGGCCTCCGGACAGGTTGAGCTCTGCTTGGGCCCATGCTGCGTATACGTAATGTCAGCGCCCCGTACAGTGCCCGCCATATGGATATCGATCTCACGCCGCTGCCTGACATATTTGGGTTGAATGTTAACAGAAAAAATAAATACTGAAATAACAAAACAACAGCGAAAAAAACGAAAAAAAAAACCAAAAAAAATAGCAAACAAAACCGAGAAACAAAACGCTCAGCTTATGAATGCCTGACCAACCACAGCAAAATCGGCAAATGTCGCAATTAACATATTTCTCATGTGTGCAAGTACGAATGCACACACCGATTCGTATTCGTATTTGTTGTTATTTCTTTAGAGGTTTTTAAATGTTTGTAAAAGGTTTTTTCTAAGCGTGCCTCTCAGTGGAAAGAACAATGGCATTCTGCAGGGAATTCATAATAATAATAATAATATTAAAAGGTTCTGCAAAACTGTGCCACGATCCCCTGAACTAAGCCCCTGTCCAGCACAACATACACCTGACATTGTCTCAAAAATGCCACAGGTGCGTGCGTATGTGAGCAAAGAAACAAAAGCGTTTGTTCAAGTGATTAGCCCAACCCTGAAAAATGTTTTGCTTTTTTTTCTGTCTTTTTTTGGACCAACCCCTTGAGAAATATACGAAATTCGCGACTGAAAGGTGAGGAGATCAGGGTTTACACGAACTCAGGATTGGGTTAGAGAGATAGGAAAGGCAGAAAACATCGAATCGGTATCGATATAAATAAATAATCAAGCGATAATTCGATAAATTGGAGCTAAGCTCTCTCTTAAGTGGACAACTTTTAAACAATTTTACAATTTAAGGGTTTGAAAAATAAGTTACTATATAATTTACTATATAATCTATCGATAAACCAGCTTTATGCTAGCTTAACTGGCCTTTATTCTTAGATTGTAAAGCATATAACGGACGGACAACTCTCTTGAGCGGACAACTGTTTAGAAAATTAAAAAAAAAAACCTAAAAGTAGGAATAAAAAACGTTGTTATTTAGCTAAAATTCAAGTTAATCCTTCAAATACCTCACATTAGGCAGTTATCATAAATCTGATATCCATATCTTTAGCCTCCAACTAAGCATATCTCTTCCGTTTTACTGAGCGCCCATCCTCGGTGCAAAGCAACACAAGCAAAGATTTGTTTTATGTGACATTTCAATTAGCGCAGTGTCAAGACCTGACATCAGCATAAAAACACAGTTCAACTATTGTTGAATCACGGCCCCAAGCCCACACCACCGAGCAGACAATAGACAGATAAACATGGAAAGATATATGCAGATATATACACTGATATATATGTATATATAGGCGCATACCGTAGAGATATTCACAGTGCTTGGGCGATAATAAGAGCTGATCGCTGATCACTGATTGGCACAGCTGGGCAATCACTGGTACAGTCACCTGCTAATCACGGCTCGGGCACTGGCACTGGCACGTTCAAAGCATTCCAAGCATTCCGTTTAATTGCTGGAGTGCGTTGATATATTGATCAGATTGGAGAGCGCACTTTAATGATTGAGTTGATTGAATGATTGGGCCACTCGGAACGTGGCTATTTGGGTCAGGCCATGGTCTCCAACTTGGACTCGAAGACTTCGACCATTAGAACTGTCCAGTTGACATAACCATGGCCAGGCATTAGAGCCACTTGCGCAACGCAAAGTGGCCAACAAGTGAGTCTAGAGGCAAGCACTTGGTGTTCCGCTGATGCAACAGCTAAGCTAGCCAGCGATCTTGACTCTTAGATCTTGTTTAACATATATTTTAATTACAGTTACAGCTAGATCTTTCATCAATTTCTGCATTAATCCCTGTAATTTTCTCGAATTCCCCCGCCTAAGTTTTCACCAAGTCTGCACTTATCGTTCGCTGACTTTCGTTGGCATTTTGTTTTGTTTTCTTTTTGGTTTTCTGTTTGGTTTGTTCCGCTGTTTTGTTTGTCTAATTACGCAACTTGTCGACAGCGGATGCCAGTGTGTGCCGCTGCATTTTGTGGTTTGACCAAAAAGCGTTTCCAATTCCGTTCAGCGCTGGAAGTTGAGTTGGAAGCCCAAAAGCAGCAGCAGCAGCAGCAGCCACATCCACCGCATGCATCGCAGTGCAACAGAAATTATGGCAAGCCCATTTCCGTGTGTCAACAAACTTCTCCTTTGGGTGAAATTTTATTTTTTTGAAAAAAGCCAGCAGGAGGTGGGAGCCAGCGGAACCCAAGAAAGTGTCCGCTCGAGTAACTGCATTGTGCACAGCAAGAAATTATTGTTTTTTAATGGCAATTAGTTATTTTTAAAAGATGGAACAAAGACTCAAGAGAACGTAAAGATTGTCAAGGGATCGGGAAACTTATTGTATGTTTTACGAGCCACAGAAAGCCAGCCTAACCTCATGAAATGCTGCTTCTTTTGGGGTGTTCTTTGGGCTAAAACTGCTTTTTTGGAAGCTGTCTTAATAGGAAGAAAGAGAAAAACAGAACATTTTCCAGTAATATCTTAAAATTTCATTAGAATATTTAATGATCTTCTAGTAAAGACACAGAACACCCGAATAGGAACTCTGAAACTCATAAATAACCTTCCTAAAACACCTTTAAAAACTAAAAACCATTAAATACACCCCCCAAAGATCACATTATTTTGTCCACTGTAACCCTTGGAGGGCTAGAGGGATGAACGAAAGCTAGCTAAAAAGACTGAACTGAAGAAGCCCTGGCATAGATCATGGATGGTTTGTTGGGCCTGCTGCAGTGTTCAAACTTTTACTTGTGTTCCTCCGCCTTCGCCTCTTCTGGACGGTATCCATATGGGGGGATCCCTCAACGCGTGCAGTGAAAACCCGAGAAGCACGTAGACATAATTTATTGCCAAATGCATGGTAGACTCGCGCTGGACACGCCTCGCTAACCACGTTCGTGTGTCGTGCCCCCTTCGAGCGTCATAGATACACAGAGATACCATATATATATATATATATATATATATCTTGGAACTTTTTCGATTTCTTCGAGGGCCGCGTCGGGACGTAAAAAATCCGTCGAAAAATGTGCAGTAATTTAAGCGTTTTCGGTTATATTTTATAAATGAAAAGAAAGAGAAAGAGAAACAACAGTGGAAGGCGCAAGCGTAAAGTTGTTACCCGATGCGTCGGCAGCTAACGAGTCTTAATTAAAGTGAAAATGCCAAAAGATCGACATGGATATGGCTATGGATATCCATATCTATAACTATATCTATATGCACATTGTGTTGCGAAGTGCAGTCAGAGTCTAGTGTCGGGTTACCCAACGCGACATGGTGATGAAATCAGGCCCCTGGGAGAGAAATCAGTGTCCGAGAAAGGGCTTTCGGAAAAACTCTGTCCGCTCAAGAGAGAGAGTCAGCCTGTCCGTTGTCCGTTGAGGGACAAACTCTATATTTTTTAGGACAAAAAAATGTACTAAAAATTTTAACTAAACCCATTTAAAAACTGGAACACACTCACCATATTTTCAGTAGATATTTTCCATCTCTCTCCGGTTTTGTCCGCTCAAGAGAGAGTGTCTGTCCGTAAAGGACATCATCACTCAAACTTTGTCAGCTAAAAACTCTTTCCAATACCCGTACACACGTAAGCTTAAATTCAAAGGCATAAATATTAAATAAATAAATACAACAACAAAACTTAGGCTTATAATCCCAAGTTCCCTTAAATATATTCCACTAACCTCTGCTCTCCATTGTCTCCTTTCTTTTCTATTCGCAGCGATGTCATAATGGAGCCAATGACCATGCTGGTGTTGGCCTTCCAGCTGCTGGCGCTCTTCTCGATCGCCGGCGCGCTGCTCATCTATCTAATTTGCAAGGTGCGCGAGGACAGTGCCGCGGCCAGCGCTGCCGAATCGCAGCCCAGCCGCGTGGTCCTGGTCACCAGCGCGGACACCGCTCTGGGCCTGCAGCTGTGCACGCATCTGGCCAACAAGGGATGCCGCGTCTTCGCCGGCATGAAGGAGGCACACGATTCGCTGCCAGCCAAGCTCCTGTGCGGCTGGATGAAGATACGGGAATACAGCGAAGAGCCCATTGCCGGCACCATAATACCGATGCGTCTCGATGTGACCCGCGAGGATGTGCTGCGCGAGGCGACGGTGGCGATGGGTGCCCACCTCAATGCCGATGAGCGGGGCATTGCGGCGGTGATCAACACCAGCGGCAGTGTGTTTCGCGGCAAAGTGGAGTCCCAGGACGTGCAGCAGTGGGAGCATATGCTGAAGACCAACATTTTGGGGACATTGCGTGTGGCCAAGGCCTTTGTGGGCTTTCTGCGTCCCACGCGCGGTCGTCTTCTATATCTCGGAGGCGGAGCCGGTGGAGATGGTGGTCCCCGTTCGGGTGGCGATGGTCTGGTGGCCTTCAATGCCTCCCGCGTGGCCGTGGACAAGTGCGCCGAGGAGCTGCGCAAGGAGCTGCAGCCGTACGGCGTTAGCGTTGTGGCTCTGGACACCTGCGGCATGACAGCCGAGTCCCTCTACAAGGCTCCAGTGGCACAGAGTGAGTTTTTCTGGAAATATATCTTGTTAGAATCTCAATCTTATCAGCATCTCTTTGCAGCCATGTCGGCCACGGCGGGCGCACCCACGCAGTACACGGCGGACGTGCTGAGTCCGGGCGCCCTGCAGGTGATCGAGCGGGCGTTGTGGGACTTTGCGCCGCAGCAACGCTATCCGCTGCTCAGCCACAATAAGTACCAATTCACGTTGCCATGCCGCTCCTCGCTGCGTCTCCAGCGGCCCTCAGTCGCCGCTGTTCCATCATCCGAGGCGTCCGCTGCCACGCAGTCGGTTTGAGGACGACGACGTCGCCAGTTGCTGCCTGCTGCTTCCCCGTGCTTCCTGTATATACGCTCCCGAATCCCCCCCGCCCGACTCCCCTGCCCTGCTGCACCTGCTCCTTGCTACCCGGGACCCGATCTGCTCCTAACCCTTTTCCCGCCAAAAAGCGCGCGTGCGGCGGCCATCGGCAAATTATTTTGTTTCTTCTTCCTCCTTTTGTCAGGAAGAATGGCGTTTTTATAATATTATTTTATACTCATTTTTTGTACACACACACACACTGCTCTACGTAATGTTACGAAATTTTGACAAAAAATAAAAACTTTTGTGCTAATCCAAAAAATTAAGAGCGGCGGGGCGGCAGAGGGATGGATGTGTCTCGTAGGGGGAATGGTTGAATGAAGGCAGCTAACCAAAAATAGCCTTCTGGTGGTATTATGGTACCAATTGGAAGCAAATTGTAAAAATAATTTAAACAAAACAAAACTTTTGCCGCCGCAACAACTAGAGGTGGCCACACCGCAGCTTGTAACATTTTTCTAAGCAAAAATCGATTAATATCGTGGTTTTGTCACCTCTAGTAGGCGTTTTGGCCATTTTAAGAAATTTTTCAGAGCGGAGTGTGTGCACACTGCTCCCCGGTGTAACTGTATATAAATAAAATATCCAACTAAAACCAACATTTAGTTTACAAAAATTAATAAAAGTTATGGCAACCCAAGTTTTATGGCGTAATAAAATCGCAATTGTTTAACATTGTTGTAGTCATATAGCTATGGGTTTATTTATTTACACTACTCTTCGAACAGTAAAAAAAAAAACAACGATTTAGGCTTGCAGCTCCCATCTCTCATTACCGGGAATCATTTGGACTGCTGCTGGGCTTGGGCCTTTGTGCGCTCCTCCAGAGGATCGTAGCCGGTGGCCATCTTCTCCTTGAACTGCTCATAGGTGCGTTTACGGTCGAAATGCTTCACCCATTGGCCGGGACACGATTGCTCGAAGGCCTTGCGAAGGCTCTGGCAGGCGGGGGGCACCTTTTCGCCGCTGGTGGAGCTATGTTTGGGCGCATGCTGGTCCAGGCATTTCCAGTACTCGTCACGGTTGCTCCAGCACTTGGCGCGCTCCGCCTTGTCCGGAAAACTCATCGCTCAGTCAGCCGGCGGCAAGAGGTTGTTCTTGATTTTGATTCTGGGGCTCCGGTTGTTTTGGCTGCTTTTGTAGGCGGAATTGCGACCGGTGTGGTCAGATTTTTATTTATCCAAGCCGCTGCAGATGATTATAAGGGCTTTTAAGATGTTTAATTCAATGAATTAAGAGCAAGAAACCAACCTCAAAAAATTACAAAACAAAAAGTCAGCTGTTTGATATCGTTTTCGATAAGTTTTCCCAGCGATGAACCATCGAAATAGCCAGACTCGAAAAAAAAGCTAAAATAATACCAAGTACAAAATTAAAAGCGCCAATATTTTAAACACATTGATGTTGAAGAAAGCCCATAGTGCTGCCCCGAAAAAACTGTGAACCAAAATCCGATGACATGAGAAATCCCGTGCCAGTAGCACGGCGAGACCTGCTTATTCTAACTTCGCACAAAAACCCACATTCCCCAAAATAAAAAAGCCATCCCCAACTCCTAGCCAACCCAACAACAAACTCTAACTCTAGCTTTATAAAAATAAATAATGTGTTTGCGCTTACCGATCGGTGCTATCAGCTTTATATATAGGATATAGAATAATAATTTTGGTTCGGACTTACCCGCGTTACAGGACTCTTGGTTACCTTCCATTGTTGTACCGCAGACGTGGGCGATGTTCGTCGATGATTAAAGCTTTCCCAGTGCAGATGTTATTATCAGAGTTTTTAACACACAATTTTACACACGATTCTTACGCGATTCTTTACACCCGATTATTTACACGCGATTTTTAGCACACAATTATTTACACACGATTGTTAATACGCGATTATTTACACACGTTTATTAACACGCGGTTACTAACACTGACGTGGCGCGAACTGTTTACGTGCCGCACAGCTGACGTGGCTGAGGTTCATCGATGATAAAGTGCTTTTAAGTGCAGAAGTTATTTTCACAGTTTTTTACACACGATTGTTTACACACGATTATTTACACACGATTATTTACACGCGAATACTACCACGCGACTATTTACACACGATTTTAAACACGCGATTACTTACATACGATTATTTACACACGATTATAAACACGCGATTGTTAACACGCGGTTAATAACACGCGACGACCAACACTGACGTGGCGCGAACGATTTGAAAGCCGCGAGCATACTGAGGCTGCAGCGGCCAGCCGCCTATGCTTATAGGTGAGATGGATAGAGAGCGATAGTTCGAGAGAGAGTGAGAGGCAGACTGAGGCTGCTGCGGCTAGCCGCCTCTGCTTATAGGTGAGATGGATGGAGAGCGGTAGTTCGAGAGAGAGAGAGAGAGACAGACTGAGGCTGCTGCGGCGAGCCGCCTATGCTTGTAGGTGTGTGAGATGGATAGAGCGCGGTAGTTTGAGAGAGAGAGAGAGAGAGACAGACTGTGGCTGCTGCGGCGTGTCGCTGCTGTTTATTGGTGTGAGCGATGGATAGAGGGCAACAGATCGAGAGAGACAAACATAGAGAGACAGAGAGAGACAGACTGAGGCTGCTGCAGCGGGTCGCGGCTCTAAGCAGTGACAGAAAACGAGAGGCAAATAGTTTAAGCCGCTGTTAGGCGATAGTATTGGACAAAATAATAATAGGGAAAGGTTCGTGCCTTTTATCGATAGTTTGGCTAATGCGAACTATCGTTACTTTTCGATGTTTTTTGTAATCCAGTTTCGATACTTTTTTAAAGGCAAATTTCACCTCTAATTTACGGTCACACTGCTTCCCGCCAAAAACAAAGCGTACGGCGTGCAATTTTTGGCCAACCGAGTTTTGTTTGCGTTTGTGTTTGCTTTTGAACGGACGAAGCTGCCCTCTCTTTGATTCCCGCCTGCCAGCTGCCTATAGAAAATACCTCCAACAATGGCCCACGACGGCGAGCAGTTCATCAAGGACATCCAGCGCGAGTATGTGGACTTCCTGGACGACGAGGAGGACCAAGGCATCTATGCCGGACACGTAAAGGACATGATAGCGGAGAAGAGCAAGCGCCTGATCGTGAACGTCAACGATCTGAAGCGCAAGAATCCGCAGCGGGCGATGGGCCTGCTAAGCAACACCGCCGACGAGCAGCTGGCCTTCGGGCGTGCCCTCAAGGAGTACGCCTCGACGGTGGATCCCAGCTATGCCAAGATGCACGAAGATCTATTCGTCGGCTTCGAGGGCTGCTTCGGCAACAGGCATGTGACGCCGCGCAGCCTCACCTCCATCTACCTGGGCAACATGGTCTGCGTGGAGGGCATTGTCACCAAGGTCTCCCTCATCCGGCCGAAGGTGGTGCGCAGCGTCCACTATTGTCCGAATACGCGCAAGGTAATGGAGCGCAAGTACACGGATCTGACCTCCTTCGAGGCCATACCCTCCGGCGCCGCCTATCCCACCAAGGATGAGGATGGCAACCTCCTGGAGACGGAGTACGGTCTGTCCGTTTACAAGGATCACCAGACACTGACCATACAGGAGATGCCGGAGAAGGCGCCGGCAGGGCAGCTGCCTCGTTCCGTGGACATTGTCTGCGACGATGATCTGGTGGATCGCTGCAAGCCCGGCGATCGGGTCCAAATCGTGGGCAGCTATCGCTGCCTGCCCGGCAAGCGCGGCGGCTACACATCGGGCACCTTCCGCACCGTCCTCCTGGCCAACAATATTTCGCTGCTGAGCAAAGAGAGCAATCTGGACATATCGCGCGAGGACATTATGCTCTGCAAGAAGCTGGCCAAGAACAATGATATCTTCGAGCTGCTCAGCAAGAGCCTGGCCCCGTCCATACACGGGCATACGTATGTGAAGCAGGCCATCTTGTGCCTGCTCCTCGGCGGCGTGGAGAAGCTGCTGCCGAATGGCACTCGCCTGCGTGGCGACATCAATGTCCTGCTCATCGGTGATCCCTCGGTGGCCAAGTCACAGCTGCTGCGCTACGTTCTCAACACGGCTCCGCGTGCCATACCCACCACGGGTCGTGGTTCCAGCGGTGTGGGTCTCACGGCAGCGGTGACCACGGATCAGGAGACGGGGGAGCGGCGCCTGGAGGCCGGTGCCATGGTGCTAGCGGATCGCGGCGTTGTCTGCATCGATGAGTTCGACAAGATGAGCGACATTGATCGCACCGCTATCCACGAGGTGATGGAGCAGGGCCGTGTGACCATCTCCAAGGCGGGCATCCATGCCTCCCTCAATGCGCGCTGCTCGGTGTTGGCCGCCGCCAATCCGGTCTACGGCAGGGTGAGTTCTTGGCTTATTTCCACTAAATCCCAATGGTTGCTAATGGTTTTTTCTCTCTCGTTTGCAGTACGATCAGTACAAGACGCCCATGGAGAACATTGGGCTGCAGGATTCGCTGCTGTCGCGTTTCGATCTGCTCTTCGTCATGCTGGACGTGATCGACAGCGATGTGGACCAGATGATATCCGACCATGTGGTGCGCATGCATCGCTATCGCAATCCCAAGGAGGCCGACGGCGAGCCCCTGTCGATGGGCAGCTCCTATGCCGATTCGTTGGCTTTTGTTTCCCGCAATGATGAGGTATTTACTACATAAATATTAGAAGAAAAGTCGGATATATATCCTCTATTGCCTCCACAGAAAAAGGACACCGAGGTATATGAGAAATACGATGCCTTGCTGCACGGCAAATCTCGGCAGCGTCACGAGAAGATCCTCTCCGTGGAGTTTATGCGCAAGTACATCCACATTGCCAAGTGCATGAAGCCCAAGCTGGGCGAGCAGGCCTGTGAGGCCATAGCCAACGAGTACAGCCGCCTGCGTTCCCAGGAGGCGGTCGAAACAGATGTGGCTCGCACGCAACCGATTACGGCTCGTACTTTGGAGACACTCATCCGCTTGTCCACGGCCCATGCCCGGGCACGCATGTCCAAGACGGTGACCATCGACGATGCCCATGCGGCCATTGAGCTGGTGCAGTTTGCCTACTTCAAGAAGGTGCTGGAGAAGGAGCGTGGCAAGCGTCGTCGCAACAGTGGCGCCTCCGACGAGGAGGAGGAGGATGCTTCAGCTAGTGCCCACCGTTCGCCGTCGCGCCGCAACAAGCGCACCCGCGTCGAAGTGGCGGGCGCGGATAGCGATGAGGAGGATATAGAGACACCGCAACCGGATGCCGGTGACTTGACGCGTCGCGAGACGCGTAGATCCCTGCCCGCCCAGAAGGGGACAGCCGCCGCCGGCATCGCCTCCGCTTCCTCCAGCGAGGAGCAGTCATCATCGTCGACACCAGCTAGCATCAGCGATGCCCGTTTGGGCGGATTCAAGAACAACTTGCAGCGCCTGTTCCGCGAGGCACGCGAGCAGAGCCTGCCGCTTGCCAGGATCACCACAGCCATCAACGATGGCAACCCCGAGCCCTTCAGCGGCGGCGAAATCGAGGCTGCCGTTAATCGTATGACCGAGGACAATCAAATTATGGTGGCCGACGACATTGTCTTTCTCATCTAAGCCAAGCATTCCATTTATTATCATATCGAGAAGCTTTTGTGTCTCCAAAACCCATCAATCTCATCATTTTTCTATTAACTATTATCCATTGTATCGGCTAAGTTATATATTTTTTGTTCATATTTTTTTAATAAACGTATTGGAATTCTCTTGCTAAATTCTGGGACTTTTATGCTTTTTTTTCGATAATTTTTAATATATCAAACCTTCCTTTGAAGTAATAACACATTCGGTAAAATATTTTATGATATTTATAATTTTTTTTTTTATATTTGAGACAGTCATAGATATACATACATATAAACATTAATTTTAGCAATCTACAAGGTTTCACAAAAATTGTTTCAAGAAGACGCACGATTTAAATAAAAGAGAACCCAAAAAGAACTACCGTTTAAATCACAAATTGGTCCAACAACCTCAAAGATATCGCCTGCAGAGCTCGCAAATAACAGTAATTTGCTCTCTAAAAGAGCGTTATAAATTAAATTTAAGTAAAAACGATCTCAAACGGAGCAGAAAATTTGATAAAAAATGGGAAACGGAATTGCTTCCAGCGAGCTCTGATATTTCGTTATTAACTGTAATTTTCGGAGGTACATTATTTCCTTTTTTTAACGACTTAAATTTGAGAAATTCGCATTTTTAAAGAGAGTTTTTTAAGATAGTTATTTCTTATGTGAGAGACTTATGAGCATTTTTGTTGGCATCTAAAACGTATAGAATTTGAGAAAGATTTGGAATATATGTGTATATTGCATCGATTAAATGTAATACTTGGCTTGGACTTATATTCATCACCATTCTCCCAAAGATACTCTCTCTGTCGCTTTTGTGACGGTCTTTTGGTTGAGTTTTTTTTCTGTTTTTTGGCGAGACGAAAATCTCTCAGAGTGTGGTTAGCTGCACAAAAGATTTCCTCTCTCTCTCTCTCTCTTTTTCGCGTCTGTGACATATTTGCTCTCTTGAAGAGAGCGCCCGAGAGCGAGAGGCTATGGAAGAGGACCACCCTGAGAGACTTCTCTCTACAATCGTTTTCATCGAGAATTTTTTGAATGAAACTAGAACGAGAACAAATTAAACTAGAAACAGATAAAGCGACTAATCTCCGACTTAAAACTTATATACACTGATAAAGAGCACCTTTGCCTAGGGATCGCTACACACACACACACACACGGACACACACTCTGCTCAGCCACCCCTCTCATGCACACAAACACACCGAATTTAGCTAGTCAGCCGCAGGCTAGTATCAAAGGTTCACCACATTCTTAAGATCCGGCGGTAGCAGTCCCTTCATGCACTCAATCTGCGCCCGTATCTGCTGCTGGTGTCCCGCCGTCTCCTTCTCACAGTAGAGATTCAGTTTCTGCTTGAGCTTGAGTATCATATCGATGATCTCCACCTCCTGCTTGTCGTGGGCCCAGTGCTCCAGGTTCGCCTCCGAGAGCGCTTGCAGCTGGAGGTCCTGTAGCGTTAGCTGCAGCTCCCGATGCCGGGCCTCGTACCAGCCCCGAAAGTTGGGTGATTTAAAGAAGCGTCTATACAGTCCCTTCCAGTCGCCCTTTAGGGGTGACGTTAGCTGCGGCCCCGCCGTCTCCAAAGTGGCCAGGAAATCGTCCAGCTTGAAGCTGCTGGCATTCGGCGCCGACTTGAAGGGACTAATATCCTTTTGCAGTGGCATCAGCGAGGCCATATAGCGCTCCAGCGGTATCATGAAGCTCTGCGTTAGCTCGAGCAGATGCCGCCGTATCAGGGCAGTCTGGACGTGCTCGGGACGTTTGGTCTTCATGCCCAGCAGCACCTTCTTGATCAGTGCCTTGTCCTTTTTAAGGTACGGCTTATATTTGCTGTGCAGGCCAGCGCTGGAGCTTTCACCGGCGGTCAGGCCGCTGCCATTGGCTATGCCATTCAAGCTCGAGGCAGACTTGAGGGAACCCGCCGCCACCGATGAGCTGGAGAACGAGGTGGCCGAGGTTATGTTGCGGGCATGCAGGTGCTGTTGCTGCTGCAACATATTCTTCTGAAAGAGTACGAAATATAAAGTATAAAATAGAAATAGAAAAGGTTTCATGCAATATGAAGGCTACGAATCTGTAGCTCTCCCACCTGGGTATCCACCAGCCGCAGCATGTGCGGCCAGGCTTTGAGCAGCTTCACAAAGAACGGATTTGTCACGCCCAAAATGCAGGCGGGCACAGTTGCCGTCGTCGCCTTGCTTTCCTGCGTAAACTCCCGAAACTCGCTGTCGTGAATGGTAAAGTAGGGTCGCGCCTCGGCACAATACTCCAGCGGCGCTATGAGCGCCACCAGGGTCTGCACCATATGGGTGCAGTCGGCCGGCGAGGTGCCCACCACAACGATGGGCTCGGCGGTGATGACCAGCTCCCACAGCGTATACAGATGCTCCATGACAAAGTCCAGGGAGCGGAAGAGCTCAATTTCGTTGACAGACACTAGGATCTTGGCCTTTGTCGAGGCAATGGCTCGCGGCGATTCCCCCTCTGATGATGATGATGATGTCTCGACTGTGGTCGTTTTCCTGCTGGTCGTGGCACGCGGTATACATATCTGATAGCTGCACTCCAGCAGTGGCAGCTGCAGCGTCTGGCCGACACGCAGCGACGGCCACAGGCGGTTGATCTGCTCGCTGGCCAGGCGCAGGATGTCCGTGGCCCCGGCGCCCGAGCCTTCGGAGTCAAAGTAGCGCGGCGCCAGCTGGCCAAGTATGTCGTAGTACAGATTGAAGAACGGCAATCGGGTGATGATGATGAAGCTCTTCTGGAAGTAACCGCGCGGCAGATTGGCATCGCGCTTCTGCCGAAAGTAGACGAAGCCCCAATAATGCGAACCATCTTGTCGCAGGGCCGGCGGGCACTCCGCGTTGTAGTTCTGCAGCACGTACTGGCGCGTGGCCTTGGTGCAGCGGAATCGCATGTGGAACTTGGTGTCGCCCATGCAACCGGAATTGGAGTCCGGGAAGGCCATGTAGCAGATGTTGCTCACCTCCTGGTCGCTGGGCATAAAGACCGGCGGATAGACATGCTCCAGGGCCTGGCCCAGGTTCAAATCAAAGGTGACCACGCAGAAGCAGTGCATCCATTGCGAGAAATTCAACCAATCGCTGGCGCTTGGCTGCGGGTTCGAGTTGGAGGCGTCCGTGTGTCGCTGCGCCTGCTCCTTGGCCGTCTTCGACTCGTCTGCTTGGGTGGGCGCTGGGATATCCTTGGTTGGCGACATCTCCTTTATCCTGGCATCAGCGCTCATATTATTTTGTTTTTATTTACAAAAAATCTCTGCTTGGCGACATTGACAACTGTCGTGGGGTTATAGAGATGGGCGATAGTTCACAGCCTGCCTGCAAAATATATCGGATGCGTCTGTGTCACGATGCATTTTTCATTTACTTATTTTTCTATTATTTCCCATTATTTTGTTTATATATTTTATTTGTTGAGAGCCGTCTTTGGGTTAAAATAAAATGGTATCATTATTTTTGTCACATTTGTTTTCCATACTTGCCCTTTGTGTTTATTACAATATTTTCCATCTCTACTTTAAGTTTTACTATAGAAAAACTTTCACTTTTTGTTTGTTTTTATTCAGCACTTTCTCCGGTCATTGGCAATATGATTAACTTTTAACTGATTGTTATATAATAAATTGTATATAAAAATATACATACTTTTGAAATAATTATTTATTTGTGTTTTATATAAGAAATATAGTTTGCATTTATATATAAAATTTTTTTTCTTTATTTGCCCAAAACAATATTTATCTTTAAAGCTTTATTCTTAGAAAATGTATATGCTAACAAATGTATGACTTTATTATAATTTAAAGTCTATACAAATGTATTATACTTTTGATGGCTTTAAAGTAGGATCAAGGAACTAGCATAAATAATAATATATCTTGTAATAAGTTATAATTATCTTTTTAGTTAGTTTATTAGTCTTTTTTAATATTAAAGACTAATATGAGTAATTATATATATTCCCCAGGCTAACCTATGAGTTATATGATTGTCAAATCAAAACTATCTCTGTTTAAATATGTTGTTCAACAACAATAATAAGACAATGGGTTCTGTTTTTCACAATAAATAAATTACAATAATAGATTTATATTATTCTTTGTATAAAATGCTTAATTTCTTAAGTTGTTATTAAAAAATTAAGTAATAAGCTTAAATAGCTAAATGTTACGGAAAAAGGCTAAACCGTCAGAGCTGTTCAGATAAAAATACTAAAATACCAGGTCTGCTAGTGATGGGTTAAGCTATGTTGTCAGAACTACAAGTGATGGGCGATGAGCGCCTTCCATATTCTTGGCTCATTTTTAAAAATTGCTCGTCAAAACAAAAACAACACATCGTGCTTATATTGTTTTTTAACAACAAATAAAACAATTAGCTGAGATTTTACCGCAATTCTACAAACAATAAGATTATCAATTAATTCGCTGAGCAAAAATCGAGATACGATAGAACGCTTCGAGTTTCCCGCCCAAATGAGCGGCGTCTGAGTCTTTTTTTTTTGTATAAATACAAAACAATTGCGAAATGCCCATAGCAGCCTTTAAATCAGTACGCGAAGTGAGCAGTGAGGATGCGGTGAGATTGAGCCCTTTATATATATATATATATATATATATGTATCTATCGATTGGGACCATTTGCAGGTGCATGTGGCCGAGAATCTGCTGAAGGATAGCGCCGGCAAGAAATGGCGCACCAAATCGGGCAACGAGAAGTCCGCCTATGTGGTCCTGGAGTTCCAGGAGCCGCAACAAATCACGGGCATCGATATTGGCAACGAGCATTCGGCCTTCATCGAGGTGCTGGTGAGTCGCACCGGCTGCCAGACAGACGATTTCCGGGAGCTGCTTCTGTCCAGCTCGTTCATGACTCCGATCGAAAGCAAGAACTCGACTAACCAGAACCGTGTGCGCTGCTTCAGCAGCCCCTCACTGGACCAGACCGCCCTGCCCGAGAAGTGGAAGCTGCTAAAGATTGTGTGCACGCAGCCCTTCAATCGGCATGTCCAGTATGGCATTTCATTTGTCAAAGTGCATGTAGTGGCGTCTGCTCCGGCTCCAACTGCAGCTCCTGCCAAGGTTAAAAGTCTGCTGCCCGAAAAGATGATGCAGTTTGGGGCATTCAAGCTGCGCGAAGAATCTCCGGACTCTGAGAGCGACAGCCAGCTGACCAGGTTTCAGAGCTGGAAGAAGGAGTCGCACCAGAAACAACAGTCGCAGCAGCCGCCGGTAGCTACTACAACAGCAGCGGCCATTCGGGATGCCGGTACCACGGTCCTGAAGAGGCACAGTATTGGCAAGGTCTCGGCCAGCTTGCCCAAACCCTCACCTAACCCGTCGCCCGTGCCACCAACGGCTGGTGATGCCAGTGAAGTCAAGCCCTTGGATCGGAATAGAGCTTCATTGCTGTTTGGCGAGGACGACGATGATGATGATGACACTGGCAACGATGCGGATGAACAGAATGCCAAAAAGCGACGACTGAGCAAGCATCTGGAAGCAGACAAGGATCGCAGGCGACAGGAGCAGGAGCAGCAGCAAAAGGAGAAGGAGCGCAAAAAGGACAAGTCAAAAACCAGACATTCCCTGGACAAATCCATCTCAAAAGATAACAAATCCTCCTCAGACAAAGAGGACAAGTCAGCCAGAAAGGAGTTGGAGAAAGAAAAGGGGAAGAAGACGGAGAGCAAGCCAACAGCTAAGAGGGAGGACAAGCATGAGAGCAGATCCAAGCACAGAGATGCCTCCAAGACCAGGGATAATTCTCGGCCATCGGCCCAAAAGCGTCTCTCCTCCTCGCCCTCAAACACACCCGCCAAGAAGCCCCGGCTCAAGGATCCGGCTTCGGAGCCCATTATCCAATATCGTCCCTTCAATCAGCTGCTCAACGGCGTGGTTCTGGTCATCAGTGGCATACAGGTAAGCAAATCTTGGGGATATGCCGCTATTTTCTAGCTTAATTCATAAATTTCAAATATATTTTCCTACAGAATCCCGATCGGGCCGATTTGCGTTCAAAGGCCACCGCTTTGGGTGCCAAATACAAAGCGGACTGGGAGCCAGGATGCACTCACCTCATGTAGGTTCCTTAATATTCAAAATTAGTATATATCTAAATGTATATGTAACTTTTCCAGTTGCGCCTTCAAGAATACTCCTAAATACAATCAGGTTAAGGGCAAGGGCAAGATTGTGACACGCAGCTGGATCGAGAAATGCTACACTCTTCGAAAGTATCTTCCCTGGCGTCGCTACGCTCTGGACACCAACGATCTGGGTCAGCCGGAAAGTGACGAGGAGCTGTGTGATGAGGCCAGAAAGCCCAGTTCGCGAAAGGATTCCAATGAGGAGGGTGATGAGACAATCATTGTGACTAACACCTACGATGCAGATCCCAAGGATAAAAAGAAGGCGGTTCAGGAGCACGAAGAGGTTTCCTCAGGCATCGACACGGAAGATGAACTGCAGCGTGTGGCCGATGGTAAGTTTTTTACAAATACTTGTCAGCTCCTAGTTAAAGTACAAATGTTTAATTCAGAAAATCGGAAGAAAAAGGGCAAGCATAAGACTCCAGTTAAAGCGAAATCCAAAGATGATATATTCGATGTTAGCACCGAGGAAGAGGATTTTCTGGTGATAAAAAAGAAGCAGATGGTCGTGGTCGATTGAGTGTCATATTATTCTTAACATTAATTCCTTGGATTTAAAAGAGGGCTTAAGTTAATATACTTAACATACAATATTCCATATATTAAAAATGTAATTGTTTTGTTTTTTAAATCATTCGAGTGCTGGCAGATTCGTAATGTTTAAAAAGATAAATGCGAAAAAGCTTATTATTTAATTTTTTTTTACAAAAATGTAAAAATGAGATATATTCGTATTTCAGTAAAATTAAACTATCCACAAAATCCTTTTGAAAAGTGTCATCTTTAGGATAATACCAAGGTCCATCTCCAGCAAGGATTACAAGGAATTGCCTAACGCTTAGCCTGGCCTTTCGGAGTGCCTTTCTTATTCCAAAATGTGGATTATACAAAATGGAAATATAAGCCTATATATCCCAGGATTGAGCCAAAATTAAGCTTTTCACAGAATATTCAAAGTTTATTGGTGAACTCCGACAGTTTGCAACCCCGAAAACAGGTGGCAAGCAACAGCTGGCCGCCTTTGACAGCTGCGCTCTCCGTAAGATAACGGAGCTTCCTGGCAGGTTGACACTTGCGCTGTCACCTGCTTGGAACAGTTCAAGGTGGTCTATTCCGCTCTCTCTCTCTTCTGAGTGCCCTCCTCGCTCTCAGAATAACAAGATCCCAGTAAAAGGCAGTGTATTCAACAGAGAGTAGCTCCCGCATTGAGACCACCTTATATGCTTTCACCATGCACTGTATGCATTTCCCTGCGCTGGCCGCTCTCTCTCTCCCCCACATACACGTGCGCGAGCCAGCAGGCTAACGGTGAAAAGCGCTGCGCTCTCCCATTCACAGTCGTGTGTTTGCTGGCGAGCGAAGAGTAGAGAGCGTAATTTTGGAGTTAACTAAATCAACGGGATTGTTTATTTATGGTAAATATAAAATAACTTTCAATGGCCACTGCTTACATTGCCGCGATGGAGACAGCGAGAAATACTAGGCAGTATCCTGGAAATTGGAGCACACAAAATTCCTGCGGAGCGAAAAAGTGATGGAAAAGTGGCTCGCCTGGCAAAGTGGAAAATCGATACGATTGAGCCGTAATTAAAAATATGCTGATAACTTGTCATTTCAATTTTTCTTTTCTTTTCTATAATTTTTGGTATCTCCAGAATACACTAGTCTTTGCGAAATTAAGCCTTTGAACGCCGAAGGATCCGCAGGACGAAGAGCAAAGAGCAGAGGGGGCGAGCAGCAGAACCAGAGGTGAGGCGGGGTCACATTCTGGGCTCACACTGAGAAAAAATCGTAACGAAATCGCTTGGGGTAAAATTTGTTCACAAAATTTTCAATGTATCTAGCTACAGTTTTTTTTATACATTTTTGTGGGGAATGCTTCTCGAATTTATTCAGTTTCTAAAAAAGCTTTAAAGTTCTTCATTTAGAATTCAACAAAATTAAATTAAATCTCATATATTTAAGGGTTTTAACATTCCTTAAAATGGTCCTTAAACTAGGCAGTTTTAGCATGATTTCATAATTTTAAGTACTTTGTATTTTTTTGATCTTTGTTAGTTTGAAATACATAAATCGATTTATTATCAAAGATAAAATATCAATTTATTTAGCGAAATAAAAGGTTTATTAATAAAATGTAAATAGTAATAAACCTGACAATTATCTTATAATTTTTAATACTCCTTTCGGGATCTTTTAACATTAGTTAGAAACACAGAACAATGTGAAGGAGTCATTTCCGACCCTATAAATCATATATATTCTTGATCAGCATTAACAGCCGATTCGAACTAGCTATGTCCGGTTGGAAAACAAAATTTCAAAATTTTTTCGAAATTTTTATCGAAATTTTACGTAAATAAAATAGTCAAAAATTAGAAAAATATTTTATTTGAAAATAAAATGAAATAGAGTATGCAGCCTTATTAGCCTTAAAAAAACTAACTCAGAACTGTTTTCCGAATTCAAATTGTTGGACTTTTGGCTTAGTTATTACATTTTTAAGCTTTCATTTTCCCAATAATTATCTTATAATTTTTGATACTCCTTTCGGGATGTTATAATATTAGTCAGAAACAGAGAACATTGTGAAGGAGTCATTTCCGACCCTATAAATCATATATATTCTTGATCAGCGTCAACAGCCGAGTCGATCTAGCTATGTCCGGTTGAAAAACAAAATTTCACAATTTTTTCGAAATTTTTATCAAAATTTTACATAATTAAAATAGTAAAAAATTAAAAAAAAAATAATAATTTTATAATAAAATGAAAAGAGTATGCAGCTTTATTAGCCTTAAAAAAACTAACTCAGAACTGTTTTCCAAATTTAAATTAAAAATTTAAATTTTTAAGTTTTCATTTTCCCAACAATTATCTCATAATTTTTGATACTCCTTTCGGTATATTATAATATTGGTCAGAGGTAAAGAACAATGTGAAGGAGTCATTTCCGACCCTATAAATCATATATATTCTTGATCAGCATTAACAGCCGAGTCGATCTAGCTATGTCCGGTTGGAAAACAAAATTTAACAATTTTTTCGAAATTTTTATCGAAATTTTACGTAAATAAAATAGTCAAAAATTAGAAAAATATTTTATATGAAAATAAAATGAAATAGAGTATGCAGCCTTATTAGCCTTAAAAAAACTTACTCAGAACTGTTTTCCGAATTCAAATTATTGGATTTTTGGCTTTGTTATTACATTTTTAAGTTTTAATTTTCCCAAAAATTATCTTATAATTTTTAATACTCCCTTCGGGATATTATAATATTAGTCAGAAACACAGAACAATGTGAGGGAGTCATTTCCGACCCCATAAATCATATATTATATCCGATTCCCAGCGATTTCTATGGTATTTTCATGTATTTCAATATAATCCCCCTCTATAATTCCTAATAATAGTACCTATTCTTCCACAGATCACCCAATTTGTCATCTAGTTAGGAAGCGAACTCTAATCCAAAGTCAAGAACATGGGTAACGAGACCTCCCTACCCATGGACATGTGCTCCAATTTCGATGCGGACGAGATCCGGCGGCTGGGCAAGCGCTTCCGTAAACTGGACCTGGACAACTCCGGGGCGCTGAGCATAGATGAGTTCATGTCACTGCCGGAACTGCAGCAGAATCCGCTGGTGCAGCGCGTTATCGACATCTTCGATGCCGATGGCAATGGCGAGGTGGACTTCAAGGAGTTCATCCAGGGCGTCTCGCAGTTCAGTGTGCGCGGCGATAAGCTGTCGAAGCTGCGGTTTGCGTTCCGCATCTATGACATGGACAACGATGGCTACATCTCCAATGGGGAGCTCTTCCAGGTGCTCAAGATGATGGTGGGCAACAATCTGAAGGACACACAGTTGCAGCAGATCGTTGACAAGACCATTTGCTTTGCGGACAAGGACGAGGATGGCAAGATATCGTTCGATGAGTTCTGTTCGGTGGTGGGCAACACTGACATACACAAGAAAATGGTCGTCGATGTCTAGGCCATATGCGTATATAAGTACATATAATAGACATACTATGTAGAGGAGCATATAGGATCCAGATCCCCCCCCCAACCATGCGTGTGTGTGTGTGTGTGTGTGTACCTTCCGCTCAACCCATTAAGCTTTATATATAATTATTAAATGGATCCTGTGTATGTCTGTCTGTCGTCGGTCTGCGTGCCAAAAGAAAGCAGTTCGTTCACTCGATTCTTACTCGATACCTATCTAGATATAAAAAAAAAATAAATATATATCCTATATGCACATACCTGACCGATCTCTCATCCTCAGAATGCTATGAATTGTGTCTTATACTCATACGAAACCACCGGCAACGGACCACTACAAAAACCGCATCCCTCTAACCTTGGAAAACCCTTGCCCCCTAGACCTTTTCCCAAACCTAAAAGAAGAAAGCTCTCCCCCCCGCCCCCCTTCCCATTCGATAAGTATTTGCTATATATAGGTGACTTAAGATTGACGACGACATTCGATATCTCGCTCGCATCATCTCAAGCTAGTTTGTACTGTATCCTAACTCTACGTTCAATTCAAAGTCTAACACTTAAGTTCATCTCTCGACTAAATGTTGTGTATAAGATATGTAAAAACTACAACTACAATTAAAGAATGTTTATCGAAAAAGGAAAAGAAGTTATGGGAAAATGGTATGGGTGGGTTTTTCGAACGCACTCGCAAGTCCTTGGACAAGGAACACGTGCGTGTCTCTTAGCTGGTCGTCGTCTCCCATAGCTTCCAGAGCCACAAAAATCCTGAAAAAAATATACGAAATACAGGAAAACCCAAAGAACAGCCCTTGGTAACAACAAAAAAAAAAAAGAAAAAAATAAACCCCGACCCGAACTTGTTGGCTTTGTAGGTCACCGATTTTCCCCCATGCGTGGGAGGTGTACATACATGAAAAGAAAATACAACAGGTATTCTTAGGTAGTTAAAGCCTGGCACTTACTTGCCACTCGGAAGTTACCGAACTTGATACTAACTTTCTATAGCCTTAATTGATGACATTTATTTAATGATTGCTTAACTTTTGCTTATGATTTAAGACGAATTAACATATATGTAACATTCATATTAATTCACTTGGCTTTTAGATAATATTACCAGATTTATTTATTATAAAATAATTTATAAATATCCAAAAGCTTTTCTATATTTCTACGTTTTTTTTTAAAACTATAAATTAAATGTATGTTTTTTTTTAGATATAAAAGTTTATTTAACTAAAACAATATTGGATTTTGGGATTTGGGAATAATTTTGTCCAATATCAGGACTTTTTCTAGTAATTTTTACTTTATTCTCTAATAGAAGAAGGGTTGTTTTTAAAAATTTTAATTATAATTAGATATAAAAGACAATTTCTGGGATATATTCTGGTACTTTTGGGACTTTTACAGGTACTTTTACTTTCTTATAACTAAAAATGGTAGTTGGGCTGTGGAAACTTTAAATTTATATGAAAATTCTATTATTTGATACAAGAATTTATTTAATTTTTATAATTATCCATGAATTAAGTATTTAATCATACAAATTAAATAAATAAAAAGATTTCCTTTATAATCTTCCCTTTCATATGGGATTTTCTCTTACTGTTTTGCAGGAAGCCAGGTTCGTGGAGAACTTGTACGGCAACGGAGCCCTTGACCACGGCAGTCACCTGGCGAGGCGAGCAGCGAGGTCTCAAAGGTCCTGCCAGAGTCCTTCGCCGGCACGTGTGTGTGTGTGTGTGTGTGTGTGTGTGGGTGAGAGAATGCGTGAGTGTGTGTGCTTGGTATCAATAAATTATTATATGCTGTCTGTCGCAAGCCTCGTTCGTTAATCATTTTTTCCGCCCCCGGCCTCCGGCCCACGGCCCCCGCTCTGTCAAGCTCCTGTAAAGGCATTTCCATTTTGAAAATTAGTAGGGTTAATGCCGGGGCTGGCACCTTCAAACTTCCACTCTTTGCCCCTGTGATTCTCCATGAGCCTCCGCTGGTTGACCTTTTTCCGTTGTTCGGTTCCTATATTAATTGGTTTGATTAATGTGCTCCAATTTTCGGATGGTACGTAACTGCGCCGGGCCCCAATAATCGGGTCCTTTCCATTCACAGTCACTTCTATCATTGTCTTCCCTGGTTTTTTTTTCCAGGGAGGGGGCTTGAAGCTAATGATGGGGGACAGATACAATTTGTAGCCTGTCGGGTTTTTGGGGTTATAAATATGAGTATGTCAGGTGAAGAGACATTTCTGAATCTAAAGAAAATTAATTTTTCAAGTTACATTTTATGAATATTAAAATTTTGCTTACAAATCTCTGATTGCCTTTTAGGTTTTTGTATTTAATTATTTCTTGATAATCGTTGTTAACCTTTTTTCAGAAATATTTTACTGAATAGTGACAGAACAAGTCCTTATATATTATTCTGAGCCTTATTGATTTGGTGTATTTTTGGAAACCAAGCCAGAAGCCGAAGGGGTCCCTTAACTTATTTCGCTTGAATAACTTTTGGTTTTCGGGAGGCCCAAAACTACTACCAGAGGGGGGTGTGGGAGGGGGTCTTTTTATAAATTATGTATGTACAACAATTTCTACCAATTTTAATGGTTGAGAGGAGCAGAGAGCCGGGCAACAAATCAATATATTATATATATTAGTAAGGCAAGTAATAGGCAGGTAAGCCAGGTAAAGTCTGGGATATCCCACATAAGACCTCAAATCGAAATTGTCAGCTTTCAGTCCTTGTTCCGGAATTTTGTTTTGTTTTCCGCATTTCCCCGTGGAAAAAATAAAAGCTTTTTGGTTGTATTCAGCTTGTTTTTGCCATTTTAGTTAGTCTGTTTTTGCAATAATAATCGCGGCATTAAGTCAAAAGAGGCCCTGCAAAAACAAATGCCAAATCAATGTCCATGTGTGTGTGTCTTTTTCTTTCTCCCTCTTTATCTCTCTCTCTGTATATATACACCTGCGTCCAAGCTAATAAGGTTATTAGAACTTTCTCCAAAATAATTGTGTTGATAACTTAATCATTATGATTGGGGCTAACTTTCGCGCTTAAAAACTTTCGCACATACGGCGAGTGTATGGCTAACTTTTCCAATCAAGCGATTGTAATTAATTACCTGAGAGCTTGTGGCGAACCTAATTAGGAAAACTTTATTAATTGCCAGAAAACTGAGAGGTGAGAGAGAGAGCAGTTTAAACCACACAAAGGGTAAAGAAAACAGACAGAAAAAGGCATCTTTATGACCCCATATGACCTATTTAATTACCTAACTCTATTATTTTTGATATTCTTGATTATAATCACCGGGGGCAAGTCGATTTAGGGCTTATGAAGCTGTGCTTGCTTCTAGCAACATTTTTATAGCAACATTTAAAGCGCAACATGTTCCTGGCTACCTTATGCCTTGCAACATTTTCTTGAGCCTTTTTTCGAAATTTTAAAAGAAAAACTTGAGGAGCACAAAAACAAAACCAAAGGACTTTTGCCAAAGATTTCATATATGTTTTTTTTAAGCTCTTTTCATAATATTTTGTTGACCGCATCTGTGTGTGTGTGCGGGTGTGCGGTTGAGTGGCATGTGTGTGTGTGTGTATAGTGTTTTTTGTTTTTTTTTGGTGCGATAAAAGTTGACTCGTGCCAGTTTCGAGCTGTAACCGAAAACGCATACAAAACAAAGCAGCGAAAAAAAGCGGAAGAATGGGAAATGGTGAAATGAAGGGAATGGAAGAGTGGGGGATTGGGAATACAATGTGAATGGGAATTACAAAAACAAGCATCAACAACCACCGTTAGCCCCAAGCGCCAGGAGCGTTCTTCTCTCCCACTTCCACTTCCACTCTCGCTCCATCGCTCTCTCTCTTTCTCCCCCACCCATCTGTTCCCGCCCACAGAACCATAAATTCACCATTACCACGCAGCTACCTCAACACTGCACCTCCGCTCCCCCCAATCCCCAGTCCACCCATTAAGAGGTGGCAACTAACAAACGCCGGTGACGCAACGGAACTCGGGGAGCGACAACAACCCGATTCCGAACCCGATTCCATAGCCGAATTCCAAAAAAAACCCGACACGAACCCGAAGGCCAGGGACGGACCTGACCCACTAACCCCCTATGGCAAATTAGTACCTTTCCAGGTGACAAAAAGCACAAAGATAGGGCAATTACTAGTCGTGAAGATCTTCAAAAGCATAAATCCATGAAGAACATCAGCTATATAATAGTATTATTTTGATTTTGCCTATTTACCTTCAGCCCTAATTATCAGCATATTGAAATTCAAGGCCAAACAAGGTGATAACCCTTGACATTCAAATGTTATTTTCCTAAACTTTTTATCAGATCATTATCTTTTACTATAATTTATGACTACTTGTGTACAGATATTATGGCTAATGAGTTATCGTGTAGCATTATCTGTATCTGTAGAATACATTTAAAAAATTCAAATTATAAGTAGATAAGGTTTTTTTTTTTTAATTTTTTAGACATAAACATATAGTCCTGTAACTCTTAGAACTCCGCTCCTGTAGCTCTCGAGGCTCCAACTTCGTCTCCGACTCCGATTCCGATTCCGATCCAACTCCGATTCTGTTTTTTTAATTCCGATTCCGAGTCGCGACTCCCGATTCCCGGCGCTGCATGCATCCAACGAAGTGCTGTTATATGCCGTTTTTTTTTCGGGGCACACACAAGTGGCAAGTGGCAGTGGCGGCGCAGGGGGTTTGTCACACCAAAATTACTCATACGCCATGTGAGCCGTAATTAAATATTTTTTGAAGATATTTAACAAGGCCGGAATTTATTAAAATCCCTGTTAAAAAAATAAATTTATAATTATAAAAATTAAAACTCTGACTTGGGGCTAAAAACGGAATTAAGAAAATTTCTTTTACAAAAAGGTAGCATACCTTTATGGGTTCAGATTATATTGCTAACGGAGTTTGGTACTTAACCCAACCCGGGGTCCCCCTTTTCTTTTTTTTTTGTCCAAGACAAAGTTAAGTGTCGCCGCCGCTGGCGGACTAAACGACTTCCCGCCCACAAGAGAGGCAGAGAGGCAGAAAGGCAATGGCAGCAGCAGCAGCAGCAACGAAGGGAGAAGGGAGAGAGCGACAGCGACACCGACCGTTAGACGAGGCGACCAACCGACCGACAGCCGAGTCAGAGCGAAGCAGTGGAAGAAGCAGGAGAAGCAGCACAGCAGCAGCAAGGGAATGCGTGTGCCGACGACGACGCTATATACACGGTGCCGAGCAACAAATTGAGTCAGTATCGCACAAACAACACTAACGGAAACATCAACGTGAAAGCGAGACGGACGCCCTCCGTCCCGTTATATGCTGTGTCTGTCTGTCTGTCTGGCTGTGTGTTGAGAACTTCTAAGTCTACCTTGTCGTCGCGCACTCGAAAACCAACAAAAAACAAAGCAACACACCAGAAAACAACAAACCAAATTAAAAACAGAAAACAAACAATTAATACGGCAAAACCAAACTGCAGAAACTTTAACAGGAGCCCACTCACACACACACACACACCTCGCATTCAGGCGCATACAAAAACGTATGTCAAAACAATTAACTTGCTGGCAGCATCAGGACAGCGGGAGAAACAGCAGCTTAGATCGCGAGAGAGCGCCACACTACCCAAGAAAGTCAGAGAGTCAGCGAGAGGATCGCCGCAAGCCAGAGCGGCTTAGAGCCGTTACATTTGAGCCGTGAGCGAGAGTTAGCCCGAGGGCAGTGAGCAAAGTTTTTGACGTTTGCCAACCTGCAATCAGCATTCGGGCACTTGGCTCTTGGAAAGTTTGCAACTCCCCCTCGGGCCAGCAAGAGAGAGAGCGGTAAAAATAGACACAGGCAGAAATGCATAAAAAACGTCCAAATTGATAGCCAAAAGAAAACACCGACAAAAATCAGCAGCACCAGCAGCGCATCGGAGTTGAGTTGAATGCTCTTTTCGTCGTGAATCGTCGTGGGTGTCGCGTCCTCACACACGTATATAGAGACATATCTATAGATGCATATAAATAAACATATCAAAACAATTTTTTTTTCATGTTATTCTATAGTTAATATATAAAAGTTAAAAAAGAAAATAATTAAAAGAAATAGCAAATACAAAGCAAAGCAAGTGAAGGCAAGGGCGCCCGAGTGCGGCCAATGGAAATGCCAAACAAAATGCAGCAGCAACAAATTCGACAGCAACAACAAGAACAACAACAGCAGCAGCAGCAGAAGCAACTGCACTTTCCAAATACATAAGTCCACCGAATACCAAAACCGTTTTGTGGTCCGTCTTTGTCGCGCGCGTTCACACACACACACACCATACACACATACACCTACACATGCAAGTGCATAAATGGCAATATGGACGAGCAGCAGCAGCGGCATCAACAACAGCAGCAGCAGCAGCAACAGCAGCAGCCTGGTATACCAGCACAGTGACACGCGCGTGCCAAACATTGCCGATTTTATCATCAGGCGAACGCCACCAGCAGCAGCAGCAGCAACGACAACTCCAGCGGGACCAGCTATTAACTGAAGGAGTCACAACAATAATAACAATAACAAAAACAACAATAAGGACAACGAACATTGCTGAAAGGCGTCGCCCAATATTAAAGTGAGTACACAGCTACTACTATATACTAGAGCTTCTACTACTATTGCCACTACATACTACTACTAACCACTAATACCACTGCAGGGCACATATCAACAAAGCGCAATAAGATAGCAGCACACACACACAACTAACTAACCACTCCACTGTACACACACCCGCCGCCCTGTACTTTACACCCTCCCCCCCTACCACCAAAAACAAATCCCGCATACCAACACGAAGCTATTATAACTGTAACCAAAGTGCAAGCCCTGAGAAGGGGCAATGAGAAAGGAGCAGGGAGCCGGGAGCCGGGAGCCGGGAGCCGGGAGTAGGGAGTAGGGAGTAGGGAGCAGGGAGAGAGAGAGAGTGCAGAACAAAGGAGCCAAGGAGCCAAGGAGGAGAGCGAGAAAAAGCAGCGTGAATGCTAAATGAGTTATGTGTGCGCATTCCTCAATTCACAGCTGCAGTTGGCACACACACACACTCGTAGACAGAGAAAAGCCCGGCTAAAACCCAGATCAAGTGGCTCAAACAGAATTAATTAAAGACTTAACACATATACTAGCACAATAAGAGAGTCACTTGGCGAGAAGCGTAGAAAGCCAAGCTGTACAAAGGGGAAATGCCATTTACACTAGTTTTCCTGCCAGTTGGAGAAGGGGGAAAAAAGAACCAAGTTAAGGAGCCAGACGAAGTGGTTTCGCTTTTAATAGCTCTTTTAAGGACTCGTTTATCAATGTAACAATACTTTTCTCCATTATAATTCCCCTTAAAATAAAGTTTTTAAAATCTTTTGTAATGTTTGGGTTAATAATATCACCTTAGCATACCCCTAATTACTAGAGTCTCTAATAAATGTAAGCCCTAACGGGGGTATGTCCAGATGGAATGACTTCAAGTGCGAAATACTTGACATTTTGGCTCTGTACAGTTATGCAGATTAGGCCAAGCTGGGCCGGCCAACCACAGGACCGCAACCCGAACCAGAACCAGAACCAGAGCCAGAAGTTGGATTAGAACAAGAGGCAGTTTCTTGGGGGCGGGGCGGGGAGGCAGAGTAGTAACAGGAGCTTTCAAGTGCTGTGCAATCAAAGACGGCCCAAAGAGAAGGTATGTATGTATGTATGTATGTATATAGGAGCCTGGGCTTGCGGTCGGTCATGCAAATGCATAAGGATTGGGTCCTTGAAAGCGGAATATGAGAGATTTAAGCTCAGGCAAACAATGACTGATAGACGGCAGCCCTTTTCCTGTTCTCTGCCCAGTGCCACCGTGCCTCCTGTTCCTCCTTTTGACGCACATGGAAAATTCATGAAGAGCCCAAATTGAGTTTGCGGTTGAAAAACCGAAAAACATAACTAAAAATAAATTATTGAGCATGCTGTGTGTGTAGTGTGCAACTTTAAGACCATTTGGGGGTTTGAACTTTAAACGAAAACGAAAACTTTATGCCGGTCTGACCTTTTTGAAACCAAATTGTGTGTCCGGAATAGGACAATTACTAGAAGTGGGTCAGTTTATGGCGCTCGTATATCTTAAATAGTTTTTAAAGTAGGCTAATTGTAAAATAACTAACACTATTAGTGAGTAATGTGGAAAATATATTATGTTTAATGGAATTTTCCCGAAATATCCGTCTCTAAGGGAAATTTTGTATCTTGTTTCCCAGTTGTTAACAGCTCTTTCATGTTTCGAAAGGCACTAAAACAGAATAATAGTTGTTAATTACCCTTCCGCACCACCAAGAACCATTTAGCTAAGGCCAAAAAAAAACATTTCTTATTTTTATTATAAATAACAAAGATCATAAACTCGATATGTACATGGAAATAGAAATATAATGCAAAAAATACCCACAACTATTGTAAATATAGAATGTCAATTGTGTTTATTTTTCAACCTATTAACGAAAAATACATCAAAAAAATACAATAAAAATAAACTTTTTATGAAACGAAGAAAACACAACAACACTTTGAAACATTCTCCAATTTCCCTGAATTTTAGTTTCGCTTGCAAATATTTTTTAAACTTTTCTTTTTTTTTTTGCAAATCATTTGCTGCTTTCGCTTTCTACACATTGCTGCCGTTTCATTCCGTGTGTCTCTCTGTGCGACAGGTCCCGTCACGTCCCAGTCCCAGCCATTTCGTCGTTCCGAATGCACTTGTATAAGAGGCAAGGCGATCGTGTTGAATGTGAAATACGTCTGCGATGTAGGAATTTGCCATAAATAGAACCCGATTCCCGAACTTAGTTCCCAGTCGCGTTCCCAATTCCCATTCCCATATCTCATGCCCAGAAATATCTACTCACCAGGAACTCCCAAATATCTGTCCCCTGGGAATCTTAAGTAGCTTCTTCTTGTTAAGGCTAATGGAAAATTGCATTTATTTTCCGGATCGAACGAATCTTGATTTATTTCGCTAATCTTTTGTATTTTAAATGTCGATGTTCCCGTATTCCCGATCCCTTATTTCTCCGTGGCTCCGCTGAATGGTTAATGACCAGAAAAAGCGAGCAAAGTGAGCGTAATTAATGGAAACTGTAATCAATCATGCGCTCCAATTAACCGACCCATCTCAGTCCAATATTCGAGTCGAGAGCGACGGAGGTACGTTTTGTACATATCCCAGACTTTGAATGCTAATGGCAGTGATGAGGTCGGGGCCGTAATGACACCGAACGGTCCTGGTGTACATTTCAAAACTCATTACGATTCACTCACTTGTGTCCGCGGAGGAGGAGGCGAGTGTCTGCGTCATATGCGTTGGATATACATATGTATGGTGTGTGTGCATATGCTTTGTGGTCATAGCCGACGACGAGTCATCATCTCTGATTTCTTAATTTTTCACCATTCACTGAAGCTCCTCCATATTGCCATAATTTCTTTATTTTATTTTTGCCTTTGTTGCCATATTTTTCTTGGAAATTCGGGACGGAAAGTCAATTATTGGTGGGGCACGCCTGGGAAATGTGGCGAATTTTGGGGTTTGCCTTGATTTTAGTTAATTATATTTTAAAGTAACTGATTTTTATTAGTTTCTTGTACATATTTTAGGGTTTTTTATAGATTTTCTTAACATAAAAAATTATGTATTTTAATTTCAAGAGTTTTTTCAAGTGATTTTAAACAAGTAACGATTTCTGTAAGATATTTTTAAATACTTGTCGAAAAAAGATTTAATTAATTAATACAATGCTAAATTTTTTTGTTAAATAATCTAAAGATTTAAGCAAAGAATGTCCAGTCAATTGCCAATTTGGCATTACAAGCTGGCCAATATATACAATCTGTTGGCCAATAATAGCTTCTTGTCATAATTTCGCAGGGGCCTTGCCTTATCTTCAAAACCATCCATAAACTTGGGCAATTATTATTATGATTATTATTATTATTATTTGTATATTGATAAAAAAGGGCCCATCGTTATCTCGTTTATCGATAATTAATTCAGCAAAAACCACTTGAGTCAACTTCAGTGCGCCAGCACAGCCTCTTTCAGGCTCTGTGTACTCGCCCCGCGCCCCACTCTCCACCGAATTTATGAATAACCGAGAGAACTTGGATTCATTTATATGGAGAAGGACTTTTTCGGGGCCTGACAACAAGATTGCTATTCATAAAAATCCGGAGTTAGAGAGAGGGACGCCGCTCGGACGTCTTTTATTCATACCGATAATTGTTTGAACAATTTCGGTGAATACCAAAAATGAATTCATCGATTGCCTGCGGGCCGAGGGCCTTTTCCTTTTCTTCTCGCCTCCCCGGACTTTCGTTTTTTCGTGCTTTCGCTTTTCGTTATTCGCTTCATTTGCTTTTCGGGGGTCCTGTGGGAGGACCCGCATAACCTTTGCCCTCCCGCAACGCCCCTTCCCGCCCGAGGGTCCATGCTGGGGTGTGATGGTGAGTATTTCACATTTGCTGATTTTTGACGCGTCCATTTACTCTTGATTGATTTTGTCTATATGTATATATAATATATGTATATAAATATGTAGTATATGCATGTGTGAGTGGCGGTTGCATCTACTTAAAAATACATTTATTTCTGCGGCCAGCAGTGCGCGAGGTGGAATGAAAACTGATCAAATATTTATACAGTTTGCATAGTCAATTTACATAAGTCCATCAACAGTCCCTGTCCGCTAGTCCGGGTGTCCGTGAGTCCGTCTCTCCGTCTGTCCGTCCGTATGTGTGTTTTTTTGAGTACTTGTCCACCGAGAAAATGAATTGAATTTAGGGAAATTCGGTTTTTTAATTAGTTCTTAAGCTAAATATTTAAATAGGATACTTTTCCATGTATAAAAACTCGATTACCCTACCGATATATAAAGCGATATTTTAGCATTTAGTTTCCAAGCTAAATATTTTTCCTTAATTAATGCTTTAATTTTGAATAGTTTTTCGATATTTTAAAACTCAAAAAGTCAAAGATTAAATTGTTATCGATATAAGACGCTATATTTTGGCAATTTTTTTTTCAAAATAATAATGTATACCTAATTATTTTATTAGTTTTGAGATATTTAAAAATTTGACAAATTAAAAATTGCCATTGTTATCAATATAATTGGTATTTTAATATTTTAGTAATAACTCCTTAAATTACATTTACATTTGACATTTTTCGATATTTGAAGAAGTCGATAAATCGTTATTACAATATAATCTATATTATACCATATAGTTTGTAAATAAATTAAAAAAAAAATAATAAAATCAAATTTTTTTAATATTTTGTACATTAATTTTAAAGTCCTGTCAGTTGCTTATATTTTTTAGATACTTTTTGTATAATTCCTTGTTATTTAGCGACTTAACTAATTTCTGCTTTCATTAATTATACTTTAATGTGCTCAGTGTGCCTTTTTCGACCAACCCCCTTAACCCACATCCCTCGGCCTTGCCCGCTCTCTCAGTGTGTGTGTGTGTGTTTGTGTGTATGTCTAGCCGTATCCTGTCTCATCAATGTCAAAGCAATGAACCCGAATATCCATATTGCCAACGCTTCGCTTATTCAATTTCCCCGTCTGTCTATCTAGACCCGAAGAATCCTCAACCCGCAGCCCTTCTCGGGTCCCCCCAGCCCAAAGTCTGTGGCTAATACCCTTTTCAAAAGCCTGGCAGTTGGTCGCGGGTCTCGGGGTCGGGGGGCATTAAGGTATTAACAGCTTCGACTTGGCGCTAAAGGAAAACAGCGTACTCTGTGTGTGTGTGTGTTTGTGTTATTTTCTTTTTTGTCCCAACATTGTTAATGTGTCTATATAAGCATGTACACAAAGCATACGCTTGCGGACAGGATAATAGCACTGCAAATTTGCATTGTATTCGCCGGAACAGAAAGGCGCCTGGATAAGTACCGAGGGACGAGGTTAGGTAATAATTTCCCTATTGTGCGCGCAACAACAATACAAAAATAAAAAAAAAACACTGATTAGAATATTAAGATTATCTGAGTGAATGCTAGCTTCTGTGATTTCATTATAACAACAGTTTTATGAGGTTATTATATGTTTACGAAAGCGAGGGATTTTCTGGGGATTTTCATTTCCCAATAAACGACTCTTAAAAGTTTTTTATACCATTTTTCGTAGGAAGTTCTGTGTTAATTTGGTAGTGGGATTAAATAATATATAACAAATTCGATACTATATAGATATTTGACAAGATAGTCGATAAATCGATATTCAATTTCAATAAATGACAGAAAATATTTATATATCGGTTCTGTATCGATATTTTACGTAAAATTCGATATTTTAATATAAATATATAAATATATATAATTTATGAAATGTATATCAAACTCATAAAATCGAAATAATAGGAAAAATAACTCAAATACAATTTTTCGAATATTTGTTGATAATAAAAATAACGTTTATCGTCGAAAATATCGACGAATATGGAAAATATCGAAATGTGATACATATAAATTCGATACATATAGTTTGCAATATGATAAAAAAAAGAATCCTTATCGTAATATAATATTTGACTTTGCTTAACGATAAACATGCTAAATTATTTATATTTTTACATATTCAATCTTTCAAAATTCCTAAAAAATTAACCCTTAGAAATTAGAGTTTGTGTCTTTATTTACTCCACCTTTATTGTACCGTGTGCATATGTTAAGTATATACGCACTCAATTAGAAAGGAAAATGAGGAAAATGTGGAAAATGGTAGAATCGTTTATGACTCAGCATAGTGCGTGGAGGAGTCCGCCCGCATTTGGCCATTAAAAATGCTCAGGCATGTGTAATTGTTTTACACACACAGCAGAGAGAGAGAGAGAGAGAGAGAGGGAGAGGGAGAGGGAGAGGGAGATGCCCAAGATATCGGGCCGTGTTTGATGTCTATAATACACACTATATTGCATGCACATATACCATATATACCATACATGTAGATGCGGGTATATCGGTGGCATCCATCTTGACAGGTGCCGACAACTTTTGGATAGCAATGTCAATTCTTGTCAAAACAATTTCTTTGCTTTCCGATTCTCCGGGAACGGCAACAAGAACGGTAACGGAAACG
Organism: Drosophila seguyi; assembly: GCA_008042675.1. Taxonomy (NCBI): domain Eukaryota; kingdom Metazoa; phylum Arthropoda; class Insecta; order Diptera; family Drosophilidae; genus Drosophila; species Drosophila seguyi. Next base: position 75,697 of record VNJU01000010.1, read on the forward strand.
AGAACGGTAATGGTAATGGTAATGGTAACGGGGGACACGTGAATTACGCAAGAATAAACCCCAACTCCAAGGGCATAATGTCTACCATATCCCATAGTCTATACATATATATATATATATATATATATAAATAGCAACCCGCAATCGCAGAGCCTGACACACGTAAAGTAAGTAGGGTTTTCCGTTGATGGCTTCATTAAGTTGCTTTTGGCTTTGCCAAAAGGGTATTATGAATTGCAGGAAAGGCTTGTTAGATATTAAAATTTATTTATTTACAATTAGAATTTAAGGGCAATTTAATTTTAAGGTATTTTTTTATTACTCAGGCAAAGAAGAAGGGCTTAGGGATGTATGTCGATAGAAAATGTACCATTTAATGCATGGGCATGAAATATTTCGTTGAATATACTGTAAAGTTTGATATATGCAATTTAATATAATATTTAAAAATCGATATTAGTGCTAAATGACTGAAAAATGTGGTATAAATTAAATTATAACCGAATATCGATTTTTGTATCGAGTTTTGTGTCAATTATCGGAACAGTATCAATCTTTTTCTGTGAAAGATAGACAAATCAAACTGAAATATGGATTCATTGCAAAATATCAACTTATGTATTGAGTTTTAAGTCTGTCATAAATATATACATTATTAAAATATAAAAATTACCGATTTTTGTATCGATTTTTATATTTTATATCGATTAAATATTGATATATTGTTACTTTCTGATTTTATTAAGACGATAAAATATTATAAATATTTCCTCGACTTGTCTCCAAATGAATATCAATCAAAAGAGTATAGAAACTTCGACTTTGCCGGGAATTCACTATTCTATTTCATGTATTTACTCCAACGGCTGCCTGGCTGTCCATCAACTATTCTTTTGGACACTTCGTGATGGAGACTTGCCAGAGGCAGCCGTTGTACGGTGCGGTGGGTTAAGTCAGACCCATATCGAAAATGTCAGGATTTGCAGTCGCTTCTCAGTGGCCAGACAGCTTGGCAGGCATGGAGCTGCTCCAGGCAAGTGTTTCAATCATTCAATTCAAGTTTTAGGACAAAGTCTAGGGGACCCGGGGGCCAGAAGTGGATTAGCAGCCTTTTGTGTGCGTTTCAAGCGCGGGAATGGGACATCTTTTGGCTGCTCTATTGTTGTCTCTTTAAATTATGTAAGAGTTTGGGAAGTACATGTATTTTATTTTTTTTTTATAATAAAGTGAGGAGAATATAACATATTTAATGGAAATTATTTATATACATAAATTTTTATTTATATATGAATTATTTATATACATAAATACAAGAAATTTGTTAACGTTGGTTTAAAGGATGATATAAAATGTTCAGCTATCACCTTTAATGATCATATTTCGTATTTGAAATATATAAAATTTAGGAATTAGAAAATTAAACTGAAAGCCATAGAATTTTAGATTTTCAAACTTGATTTAAATAAATTTCTCAAGAGATATTTATTTGTATTTGATAATAAAATTTACAGCTATAAAATTATAGATTGCCAAAGCTTATTTTATTATATTTCCCCAAGAGATATTTTTCTTTACACAAAAAGTGGCAATCATTAATTTAATTGCTGGATAAATCTGCCATTCTGGGAATCAATAAACTAAATAAATAATTAAATATATAAAGAACTTAACTCTCTATTAACAACAAATAATATCGTTAAATGGAATCTGTTTAAAGCACAAAATATCTGGAAAATAACACATATTTTAATTATTTGTAGCAATTAAAAAATATTACTTCTGTTATAAATTAATTAAATATATATATTTACTTTACTCTTTGCATTTCAAGTATAAATTTATGAAATGTATTTAGTTTTCCCTTGAAAGGTCATGGACCAAAGGCCACTACTCTAGGCTCAGCAGCTTGGCTCTGAGATTATTGTTGTTTGGTCCGGAGGCCCTGAGGGTTGAGGTTTTTAATCTTTCGGTGGCTTTTGTCGACGATTTTCCGTGCAATTAGAGGGTGACCCCTCCTGTGGCATCTCCTTCACTATCCTTTTCCCCATATTTTCCATATTTTTTCCCCCATTTCTGCAGTTTTTATTTATTATTATTTTTTTTTTTTGTGCTAACAGCGCTTTTGACGAATGCAACGAGGTCGTGTTGTTGTTGTTGAGGTGAGTTTTGGGTGTGGAGTGGTCGTTTTTTTTGTGTGTGAATTTGTATTTGTGTGTGTGTGTGTGTTATCCTGGCCTACAGGATAAAACCGGGCCAAGTTAACGATTTTCTTGTTTTGCTGTTTTCGTTTTTCCTTTTCCTTTTTTTTGTGTTGTGCGAATGAAATTTATGTAGAGGGTCCTGCCAAAGGAGCCCTGTGCCCTGAGCCCTGAGCCCAGAGTCCTGAGTCCTGAGTCCTGAGCCCCGGTCCCGGCCCCGTGATTTTGAGTTGTGCAATAAATTTTTATCTGTACACGCGGAGTCCGGACAGGTCCGGACTTGCAGATTGAAGATTGAAGGGTTTTCCCCAGCCATGGTTGCCAGCCATTAAACAACGCTGTCAGGAGCAGCCTGAGGACCTGGCTATTACACAATAGAAATTTCTTGGCCGTTATTTATATTGTATTTTGCGGCATTGTCAGTGCTGGCGGATTTTCTGAATGCTACTTAAGCCTTATATAATTGTATAATATTATATATATATATATATATACTGGGGAATTTTCAGGAGGAGAATTATCTTCCCCGAAAAGTATTAAAACGGAAATCGAAATAACATTTTCATCTTGATTTAATGTTTTTCTCTCTCTCTCTTTCCTGCTTGAAATGCGAAATCAGTTTTATTTTAATTGTTAAATAAAAATATATTAAAAATAAATAAATAAATAAATAAATAAAATATTATAAAATATTCAATTTTATATCTCTCTATTTTGAGAGACATTTTCTCTCTTTTAGGTGTGCTTTTTGGAAAGATTTCTCTCTTTCTCTGAATGCGAGCTCTATTAAGGCTCTTTCTCTTTTGCAAATAACTCTACTAAGCTCTAAGTGCGAGAGGAAAGATTTATCTTTATTAATATAGATGAGAGATATTTTCGCTCTTTTAAGTTTTTTTTCTTTTTCCAAAAAACTGTATAATTTTAGCTCTCTCGGTATCTTAAGGCTATCATCTCTCTTTTCTCCTATCTTGCTCCCTCTCTCTCACTCTCACTCTCTCTCACTCTCACTCTCTCTCACTCTCTCTCACTATCTCTCCCTCTCTCTCTCTCTCCTTATATCACGCAGCCATAACAGCTTACAAGATTTTTTAAGTAGCGAACTAGAGAGTTAAATCTTAACTGGATATTGGGACTATAAAAAAAAAACATTTCTTCTCCGAGAGAGAAATATCTCCTAAGTTTATTTTATTTTACTCTTGGAAATGGACCAAAACAAGCTCTTATTCTAGTTAAGATCCAATTCCATTTATTAATAAACCTTCTTGCCAGTTTTGATTAATTTCAAGAGCATCTTTCCGCTGAACTTATTGCAGTGGCTTTTACTCTCTCAAGTAAATTGCACTTAATTGAAGGCTCCAAGAAAGGCATAATTTGACGGGAAATGTGCCAAAGTGACAGCAGCAGCAGCAGACGCTCCTGTGAAGGTGCTTTCCCGTGTTGGCTTTATTGTTATTGGCCAAGCGGCGTTTGCGGGCCATGTTTTAGCGCTGAGTGTCGAATGACATCTGGGTCACCTGGGTTCCCAGTTACCAGTTACCAGGTACTAGGTAGCACCGGAGCAGAGTCCCGGGATGTGTCCTCTGGCCATCGAGGACGAGGACATTCACACTCCGACCCAGTACAGTGCGGTTCAGGGCCTTAAAACGATTGATGGCTTAATACTTGTTGGCGGGCGTTTGGGCGTCGCTGGATTACCGTGATTTGTGTGTTGGCGCTAAACAATTGAATTTGATTGCTAGGGAAAAGTAAATTATTATTTAAAAGTATAGAAACAGGTTCGGGAAACAATATATAGTACTTACTATATAATTACTATTAATTTCCTGTCTTCTAAATTCCCTCTGCTAGCTTATAATCTCGCCCATATTCCAGGTTAATATTCATAAATTAACCAAACTTGAACTGTTGAAATCTGAAATCGAATTAACACATATTTACGAGATGATAATCGCCGGGCAATCGAAATGAATTACACTGCTGGGCCCGCACTGTACGTGCCTGGGCGATAAAGCAATCATTTTAATGGCGTGATTAAAATTTCATCAGCTAAACTCAACGGGGCGAAATCCGAAAAGCGAAAAATGAAATCGAAAAATCGAAGTGAATCGAATTAAAGCGAGACGAGAGGAGAGATGTTCTCTTTTTTTACCACTTGAAATTGTATTTTTAAGTTAACTAATGCTGGGTTTAAGGAGTTAACAACTGACCTCCTTAACTTGAGGATCAGGATTACTAGATTATTACAATAAAGTTGTAGCTGAACGTCCTCTGTCCAGGACACGGCCTGACAAACAAGGCTCTTCTTTGGCAGGCATTTTGTTAGTGTTTTTTAATATACTTTATGTAAACACAAAATCTGAAATTGATTCGTTTTGCCGCTTTCAAAAGCAGCAATTATTCCCAAACCGAATCTATGGTGGGATGCTTCGTTTTCTTTTGGTTTCTCAATTATGCGCTCCCGCCGCTGCTCTATATATATATATTTTCCTTTTTTCGATTGTGTTTTTTGTTTGGGTTGAAAAGGCCGAGTGACTGACAAATCAATCAATGCTTATTTATAGAAAATCCCATCAAGGGTGGCGCTCATAAACAATTGAATTCATTTGCGGGCCCCAAATGCGATTGCATTTGCCATCGCAAGAATTTTAACCCAATTTGAACACGTACGTATAGAGGTACACAGTGGGAAAATGTTGAGATTTTTAACAAAAAAAAAAAAATATAGTTGAAAATAAATATTTAAATTAATGTGTATAAATTCGAAGATGTTGAGTAACAGGAGATTCTCTCTTTAAGCAGAGCGAACGACCCTCTCTTGTTGTTTTTGCTCAGAGACAAAATGCAAAGCTCTCTCTCTCAGAGAAAAACAAAGTCGCAGAGCCAGAAAGATCTTTTCAAATAGTAAAAAGGTAGTTTTTTTGACCCAAAGAGAAAGAGAAAGAGCGAGAAAATAGAAGAGGGACGAACAGAGATCTCTCTTTAAATGTTGCGAGAGAGAAAGATGTAGAATATGTGTTACAAAAAGAGAAAAGAGAGGATCAAACGAAGACGTTACCATGAACTCATTTGTCCCAAAGATAACCATTAAAACAAGATACCTTTTTTTTGTTAGGTGTATTTTTGTAAGCCAAATAGAGCAAGTAAAAAATATATTGTGGAGGCCCCCCAGATAGGATCTCAGCCCTGGTCTTCCAATGGTTCTGGAGGAAAAGAGAGTACAAAAATTAAGGATTTTCCAGGGTGAATTTCCATCATTGATACATACCACTTCGAATTCCGATCCTGGGTTATCGGTTAGACGGAACTTTTCCTTTTGATTTCTGATCCTTGGTTGGGGTCTCCTCATCGTCAAGTCGCATAATTTTGAGGTTCGTCTGCTTGTGTTTGTTTCGCCAGATTTTTTTCGCTATTCTCTTTTTTTTATATATTTTTTTGCTATTTTGTTTTTTTTTGACTCTTCACTTTCTTTCAAGCCGTGTTGAATTGCCCTTTCGTACATCCGTTGTTAGCGTTACCTAAGATCATGCGATTGTGTCCCCAAAGGCCCCTAGCGTTCTTAGGGATTTCTCTATTCATTGTGCGTTACTAGTTGGTTCTCGTTACGTTTAACGTAATGGTCCTCGTAATGGTCCTCGTCACGGTTCTCGTTACGGTTCTGGTTATGGTTCTCGTTAAGGTCATCGTTCTTGTTATGATTTTAGACGTTGTTGTTGTTGTTGTTGTTGTTGTGTGGGTTGGTAAGGTTGTAGTTGTAGCTTTAGTTATTGTAGTTCCTTTTCGGCGTTCTCTCATTCCTATAGACGGCTTTTGATTTTTAATTTTAAATTTAAAATTAATATATATATTTATAAAAAAATGTATATATATCTTACCTATCTAGGTGGGGTGATTCCGTTATCATTGGCATTCATCGCTATCGTGTGCGAGTATTGTAATCGTTTCGTTTACTGCGTCTGCGTGTACCTTTCTTTCACCTGAAATTTGTCTAATTTTTGTTTTGTTCAGTGTAAGCCATTGCCCATGCTTTTTGGGTATTACTTACCATGTGTTATTAAATAATTCTTAGGGCTGTTTTTACACTTTACACTTAATCCTATGATATATATAATAACTTAACCTAGATTATTCACTTTCAGCTTAAAACTAAGAATCAAAATAAATAAAAAATAGAAAAATTTTTGGTTGACTGAAAATTTGGAGAGGAATTTTTTTGTTCCTTATTCGATGTTGCCGATACGAGGTTTTGATTTAAACTAAACTCTGTTGGGAGCTCGTCTAGGCAGGTCACATGACAGATGGGGCGAATCGAAGTCAAGGCCTACGAGATCGTTAAATTTAGGAATTTTTTCAAAAATATTTAGCCTGCTTTTGTGATTATTCAACAAAAATATTAATATTAATTGTATAAATTATGTAAATTCGTTTAAAAATGTATTTTTTCAAACTAAAAATTTATATTTATTGTTATAAATTATACTATTATCATATACTTAATATAATAATATAATAAACTTAATCCAAATCAAGTTTGGTATAGATTTGATTTGTTACTTTAACTCATTAAATTTAAATGATAATTTTGCTACGTGCCATTTGTCCTCCTCGCATTCGTATCTGTGTATCTATGTATCTGTATCTGTGTATCTATGGCTTTTCGCCTGGCACGGAGTCGTCCGTTATGGTCCGGACTCCGGACTGTGGGGCCCCCCCAACTATTATTAGCGGCACGCTCGACATGCAAACGTATAATGGATATATATATATGTCTTCCGTACTGTATGTACATACCTGCAAAATATATATATATATATATATAGTATATATCTTTGCCACAGAAAGCAGAACCCATTTCTTTGCAGGTGTTCAAATTTTCACATTTTTAGCAGGTGCCACAATTGTCCTTTTTTTTTGTAAAAAAACTGAAAAGTGCACTGGAAAATAAGAAAAAATATAAAAATGAAATAAAATAAAATGTTAAATATAAAGTGTGACCATCTTGGGGAAAACTCTAGCAAGTGTGACCTTGCTTTCTTTGTAATTATTAAATTTCGCTATTTTTATACAATTTAATTAAAACAGAAAAATTACACTACAATAAATTTGCCAAGTATTAATTTATAAAACTTTTCCCTAAGTAAAACTAAGTAAAATTTCTTCAACTGCATTTACTTTCTTTCCTTTTTTTACATAACGCTACCTGCATAATTTACAATTCTTTTTTCGTATTTATAGCTGAAATATTGATTTTCATTTGTTACATTTTTGAGAGTTTTTTTCAAATTGTTCTTTCTTTCCCCCATTTTTTTTTGTTTTTTTTTTTGAGGGGGAAAATTCCCGCCTTCACACAGAAGGTGACTTGCGGTCAGCAAGCTTTTTCCCACCTCGCCACATGTGGCGCTGGTGGCTTTCAAGCTTTTGTGGCTTATCAGTTCTTTGTCAGTGTCCAAACTCCTCGAAACTATTGAGTTTTGGTCTCGGAAAGCTTGGCCACAGCTTTCGAACCCCTTTTTCATCCCTTCTAAGCCGCCTATGCGCTGGCCTTCAATTCGTTCTGCATTTTATGATGGCAATTTACCTTCTCTTTTGTTATTTTTTTCTTGGACTTTAGTTAAAAATTGGGTTTGTCTTTAAATTTATTTTAAAGAACACGCTCAACTGCAACACTCATTCGTTGGGAATATCAATCATACGCACTGTTGCCTGAACAGATCAAAGTTTTAATTTTTAAAAACTTAATAAACAATTAAATACAAATATTTTTTAAAGCATTGCATACTTTATAAAAGTTCTAAATAATATAATGTAATTTAAAAGATTTGAAAAATAAGCAGCTAATAAGATAAATTAATAAAAATAAAAGTAAGGTGTGCCCAGCTGGGCAAGAACTCTAGCAAGAGTGACCACGTTTATTTTTAAATATTAATTTATTCCTTACATTTGATTTTTTTAAATTTTTAATGCTTAACACCGCTTCTAAAACATAATTTAGATTTAAGGAGTCTTATATTATCTTAATTAAAATAATATAAATAAAAATTAAAGTCTGCCCAGCTTGGAAAAAACTCTAGAAAGTGTGACCATGCTTACCTTATAATTAATATTTCCTTGTATATCATTTTCCCTTGCAGATGTCAATTCAAAAGCTGAACGATACCGCCAACTCGGGCTACGTGAGCTCCGAGGAGACGGACTCGCTGCTGGTGAGCCAGAATCCCAATCCGTCGCGTGTCGGCGGCGGACGGACGGCGCTGCTCCGGCAGGTGAAGAGCAGCTCGACAAATGGACCAACCGGTGCCACCTCCACCTCCTCGACGGGCTCCGGCACGGGCTCCGCCACCGGTTCCGTAACGGGCTCCGGTGCCGGCTCTGTGGCGGGTTCGGGCACGGGCACGGGCACGGGCACAGGGACAGGCTCGGGAGCCGGGAGCACGCAGGCCAGCAAGCCGACGCTGATGCGGCAGGATAGGACTTCCACATATCTGACCAGTCCGCAGCAGTCGCAGCAGGCGAGGATGGGCTCCGAGGAGAGCATGCGCGGCAGCGGCGGCGGCGGTGGCGGCGGCATTGCGAATCCCCACGACGAGGATGTGGAGCAGGGACTGCTCCGGACGAGCCTAGTGCCTGACATCGAAGTTCACGAAGAGGACCAAGACCAGACCAACGACCAACAGCAACAGCAACCACAGACCATATCAATTATGAATTTAAGCCTCAAGCCCGGCGACAGCCACAGTCACAGCCATAGCCATAGTCATAGTCCCAGTCCTGGACCCGGTCCCGGTCCCGGTCCCGGTCCCGGCAGCCATCCCAATCTGGGCACATCATCATATCAGAATCTAGCCTCGAGCATACCGCCCAGCGCCCCGAGCCGGTGCCGGGCGTGCCGCAATTGCAGCCGTCGTGCTTCCACCACGCCCATGTCCAGCTCCATTGCGGATCGCGGGCAGATCGATAGGAGTGCCTCGCGCGACAGCGTCAAGAGCGCCTTCCAGGGCCAGGGCAATCTCAGTGGATCCATGCTGCTCCAGCTGCAGCAGCAGCACCAGCACCAGCAGCAGCAACAGCAGCAGCAGCAACACTATCAGCACCAGCTTCAAGTAGTCCACCAGCAGCAACAGCAGGTGCCACCACCGGTCCTCATCACATCGTCGCCCACGAACGGATCCCGGATAATACGGCAGAGTTCGCAGCCGGAATCGAGCACCACGGCCATTGTCTGCTGTGGCCCCCACTCCGCCTGCGTCGGCCACTCGCACTCCCATTCGCACACGGTGCCCAATGTGTCGCTGAAGCAGCTCCGGGAGAGCTCCGGCGACGGTATCGCTGGCATTGCAGCGGACTCCTTGAGGATCAACGGCGGCATGCGGCCCTTCAAGCAGGTGAGTCGAAAGAGAAAATCATACTGTCCAGTGTCCCACAGATTGTAGCCTTCAGTCCCCCAGCCTACAGGAGAGAAAAAGCTGCTAGAGACACCCCACTCGCTCCTTTATTTATAATTTAATTAAAGAAATTACAATTAATTATAATATTCAAAATTAATAAGCGTAGCACACAGTGGCGTCTCTAGCAAGGCCTAGGGACGACAGAATAAATCGATATATCGATCGTAAGCCGATATCTTATGTCAATATATATACGATAAATCGATATTCTGTTTAATATATCGAACCATTTTAATCGGAGTTGAGAATAAGCATTTTAATACGATTTTTTCGATATATTTCGATATACTTCCCTAGAAAGTTCCCTGTACATACTTACATTCCATAAATCATAAATGTCCCTGTGTAACCCCCATCTACATATAATATATATTTAGGTATATAACCATACCATGTAAATTCGATGTTTTGTAGCCACTATATAGCGCACTATATATAAAGATATATATATATATATGTATCTATATTATCATATATCTATTGATGTTGTGTCCATACAAGCAAATTCCAGATCCTTGGCATATCTCGAAAGGCAGGCAGGACCTAACTTTGATAGTTTATTTTATTTTTAAAATATTTTTTATTAGAAAATTAAATTAGTTTTTTTGTAAAGAATTTACTTTAAAGAAAACTTAGTGATAGAAAGTCGTTGAAATTTTACAAATGGTTTAGTTAATTAAATTATTAATTTTTATGTGACCAGCTGGAATTAAAGTTTAAAAAGTGTGGCCTTGTTAACGTTAAAAGCAAGTAAAGCAATAAAGCATCAAAGCATAGAAAGCATTTAGTATTTGGGCTAAACTAGATAGATATTCAACCATAAAAATTAAATAAAAAATGTTGCTTTTAACAGCCTGTACTTTAAAATGTGACCAAATCAAAAGAAAAGTGTGACCATGCTTGTTTATAAAGCCACTGAAACCCAGATATTGCTTTGCAAATGGTACAAAAAATGCTTATAGATCGTAAAAACACACAACTAATAGAGTAGCTCCTTAACTATAACAAGTGAATCCCTATTTGTATGGCCCATAAAGATCTCATTCATCAGCCCCACAGTGAGAGTGATGACGCCTAGCCGAGATGCTAAATCGTTTGTCCATTACTCATCGCCATAAACACCAAAAGATGTTTTTTTATGTCCAGTCTCGGATTTCAGTTTATTTATTTCCAAGATGTTTTCTAATAATCATAAAAACACCCTGGGACTGAGGCTATTTGCAATGATTTGCTTGTAGTTTCTCTTATTTCTTTATATTTTTGGTTTATTTTTTTTTTCGTTTTTTTTTGCGTTCAGCATTAGCGTTTTTCGCGCGCTAAAATCCAATTAGGGAAAATCAATATTGCTCATACGCCGCGTTGGCTCAACAATTATTTCGTTTGCTTTTATAATTATTATTTTTTTTCTTGTGCTGTTTTTTCTTAAGCATAATTTAATATTTTGTTTACACGATTCTTCAGGCATCCAATATACAATATATAATTTTGCTGCCATAATTAAGCCACTGTTTCTCTGTTTGATTATTCATGTGGCAATTGAATTGTTAAGTCCGTCCCTTTCCCCCCCCTTATGCAGGAAATACAGAAATACCAAAGGGCACTAGGCAAGGCCATATCTTTTATCTCTCATACCGAAGGGGAATATAATTATAATTAATATCAATTTACGCCCAAAATGTCTGAACTTTTGCCGCTTCTGCTGCTCCTTCTGTCTTCCATAAATATCCCTAAAAAAAAAGAAGAAACACGAAGAAAATGAAAAGAGAAATTGTGTAAAAACCAGGAATGAAAATATATATATTCTATATATATAGACGAAAATAATATCGCTTTCTTCATCATGCTGGAAGAGTGACCTTACCATGATTGATGAATGTTTTCACTCTTTGACATTTGCCGTCGCGTTTTCCTATTTTTTTTTTCTTTCCTCACGCCTTGCCAGCATTTTCCCCCCGCTGCCATTTTCCGTTTTCAGTCTTTATAGATAATTGCGTTGGGGGTCTGTCTGTCTTTCGGCAAATAGTCTGGGGAAAAACGCCAAGCGGTAAAACATTTATGGAAGCTTTGCGAGAGCTTTCCGGGAAAAATAGAGCAGATAGCTGGGGGAAAAATCAAATGGGAAATCGTGGCGCTTAAGAGCTTTCAAGCCACATTTAACACGAATGAAATAAAAAATAAAAAAAAGAGGAGAAGAAGAAGGAAAACGAAAACGAAAACATTTTAATATGCAATTCCCTTGGTGTCACCCCTTCGCCCAAAAGCTCACAGCTCACGATTTTAGCCGATTTTAAGTTATATATCTGCGAGAGCTTTCTGGTTGTAACTGCAAAAGCTCGTAACGTATTTTCAAGTTTTCAATTGTCTCCGGTTGTCCGCTTTCCCGCTTTTCCGCTTCGCATTTTCCCCCAATCGTATGTTGTTTTTATTGTTTTAAAGCTCTGACATTTAATTATGCAACAATTGCAATGAACTTTTCATCCACATTTATCACTCGTCATAAATAAATTATTCAATATTTGTAGGATCACTATTCTCAGTCTTCTTTATCGTTTAGTTATAAATATTATCGTAAATACTATATATATCGCATATCGTATATATTAAGTTGGTCTCTGATCTATGTAGTTTCGATTGTATTTCCTTATATCCTATATATAACCTTTTGAAACCATTTGCTAACTGTATATTTCCGAGGCAGGACGTTGTGAGGGGTCTTGGAACGTTTTATATAGATTTTTTTACTCAATTCATTATTTTTTTATGTAAAATTTATTATTTATACAAAATTACAGAACTTTATTTAGAAATTAATCTTTTTATTAAATTACCTTTCAAGTACTTCCTAAAATCTGTCTAAAATTGCTCTAAAATCTGTCTTAAATCCCTCTAAAATCTGTATAAAACCTATAAAAAATCTATATAAAATCTGTCTAAAATCTGTGGCCACAATGCACTGTCTCTATCTATCTGTAGGATATCTATGTAAAAGTATATATATATATTTCCAATTTCTATGTATCCTTCGCCGCTGTATATCCCAGAACCAGATCCTATGTCTTACTATGTGTTTTCCTCCCCAAATAAGAAAAAAAAAAGAAATTAACAAACTGGAACTTAGCCTAGCAACTAAACTAAGACCTTAACTTAAACTTAAACTCTGTCTAACTGTTCAACTGTACTAATCGCTATCGCATCCACTCTCGCAATCTGATCTCTTCAGGGCGTTCTTCTAATGCCTCGCACCTTGTCCGAAAGCCGAAAGTTGCGCCTTCGAAGGGCCTTCACCGAGGCCACTAACGAAACGCTTCAATGCTCCAAAATGGTATTTAATTTGCAAAAATCTCTCTAAAATCGTTATAAACAATTACCCCAAAAACAAAAAAAAACAAAAAAAAAAACGTCCCCTTTTGCCAACGATAACAACTTTTTGTTTAATGTGTACATAAATATTTAGAATGAATTAAAACAAAACAAACCAAAATTCCAATTGAAAAAAAAAAACTAAAAACAGTTAATTTCCAATGGCACCGCATTTAAGCTTTAAGTCAGCGAAGATACAAGGAAAAAAATCTTGAAATACTTTTTTTATGATATATTTCTTTAAGCATTTTAGAATTTTTAAATTTGCTTATATTTATATTCTTGAATATTTAAAATATATAATAATAAAATAAAGAAAGTATATATAATAAACTTAAATCTAAATTAATGTTTAGATTTAATGTGGTTTAATATAATTAATTAATTAATATAAACAAAATAAAAAATATACTTTTAAAAGCTTTTCAAAGAAGCTTACCCAAGAATTTGTAAGGAAAATTTCAGTGAACTTTTTTAGAGTATACTTTCGAGCGAAATTTTAAATGATTTTAAATTTTCTTAAATATTTTTAAATACTTCAAATAAAAAATAATTAAGTAATAATATTGTGAAAATACATAAAAAAGAAAAGTACCTTCATTCGCTTCCTTAAGGCTTAAGCTATGACCTTTCCGCCCCCCAGCGGTCAATGTAGTTTGTTCTGTTATCGATAACAAATCCAAAAAAAAAAAAACGCAACAATGCTAATGCTAATGCTACTGCTAATGCTACTGCTCCCCCTGTGCAATCGGTTCAGTTGTTCCTAGCCTGCACTGCCTCTACTCAATCTTTCCTAGAAATCTCACCGAAATGAAAGCGGTTTTCAAATACTGAAATCTCCACTCTCCATTCTCCACATATTCCACTCTCCACATCCACTTCCGCTTTGCATCCGTTTTGAATGTGTCTGTGTGTGTAGCTGCATAGTTCCATTAGTTTATTTATAAATATTAAGCGATATTGATGTATCGCCGCAGGTAAGATGTAGTTGAAAATATATATATTTCCATATGCCCAGCACCGTATTGTATTTTCCACAAGCACAGTTTGGAAATATTATTAGTAATAATATTTTAAAATATATAATATTAAATTATATGAATTATATTTACATGTATAAATATTTGGGTATAGCTTTCTAGCTATATAAATATGCTGGAAAAATATTTAAAATATTGTGAAAAAGGGAATTTTAACTATGGAAAAATATTTAATACATGAAGTATTTATTTATTAATATATTTGTGTATTTTTCAAACTATTTCAACAATTTGATTTATTTTCAACTTTAACTTAATTCTGGAGTAAAAAACTAATAATTCATGGTCAATCATGATTATTATTTGGTCAGTTTCCAGGGTATTTCAATCTCCTTTCTCTTTCCGTTTTTCTTGGGAGCCATCAATTAAGTGGCAAGCAGGAAGCTTTTAACATTTTCCCCGATTGAAAAGATGCAAAATGTTCATTTCCATGACGTAGAGGCACTATCAGGTGTTTGATTCTCCCGCAGAATTCTTCCTCTAACGGATGTCTCTCTCATCGATTGATTGCCTCTGCCGCTCTTCCGCTCTACCGATCTAGCGCTCTCTCGCAGTTATCCTCTCTCCACTCTCATATAATTATCCACCTGCTGCTTTGCCTCCACACGGGTTCCACTCGCATACCTGCGACCCAATCCACAAAAACCAAAGCGTGCTAATTGGGTTTTATCGGTGGGTTTAATTTCTTTGAATTCTGCGAGAATATTATATATATTATATTATAAATATTGTAAATATTATAATATATTGATAAATATTTTATAACATAATAAAAAGTTTTATACCATATATGTAGGCACATATTATAATATATATGCCACAGTTTTATAGGTAAAGCTTGGTATATATAAAGCTTATATTAATATATGCTATCATACCAAAATTCAGATTATTGCCTCTGTGCGTTGTTCAGTTATTTTTATAAATCTGAATTAAATACCATACTCCACGGCCTATAACGCCTAGAGTTTTACGGTTAACACTCAGCTTCTCCTGACCATAGCCCAGATAAGGTAAATCTCTACTTCCATACCAAAATTCAGATCATTATTGAAGTGTATGTAAATATAATATTATATATCTAATATATAATAATATAAAAATAAATATATAATACTAGTTATGTAAATTTAGCAATATATTAGTCACAGTTTTATAACTCTGCAATATACCAAAATTCAAATCATAATATATGCAGGGTATTTGCCAAGTCGATGCCTTAGTTGGCATATTTGAAACAGCAAAGAGGCAGGGCATATAAATAAATTGTTCGGTAGGCCGGGCCATTTGTGCGTCGTCGTCGGAAGGGATCGTTCTCTCCATATAACATATACGATCCAGAGATCCGCATCTCCAGATCTTGCTTCGGATCGATTCGGATCGAATTGGATCGTTTCGCTATAATACTGGAAGTGAACGGTTGTTGTGTCTGCTTCCCGTTCCGATCTGTTTACATTTTCTGGACAATTACGCAGTCGAAAAATGGCCCCAAAATAATCCGCATTCAAATCAAAATCAAATCAAATTTGAGGGGATTTTGGCCAGCTTCGGTTCGTGTTTTCTTTATTTTATTTTATTTTTTTGAATTGTGTGAAAAGTGTTTTGAAAGGAAATATCCTTTTTAAAGTACACATAGAGAAATGATTTAAAAATGCTAAAAAAAAATAATGCAAAAATGGAAAAGCAAACCAAGAAAGCCAGTTTTCCCATCATTTAATGTGAAAATGGCCAAAGAAAATAAATAAACAAAGCAATTTCGTTAAAAAAAAAATAAACAAAGTTTATTTCCATGAAAATCTTTGTACAAATTCTAACAAAGAGTACAAAAATATTGAAAAACTGATTTATTATTTATTAAATGTTTGAAATCAAACTCTTAGTTTTTTTTTTCAACCATCAAAAAACACGTGTTTGCAAAATGCTAAAGTGAAAGTGTAGAAAATCAAAGCAAAACTTTTACCAATTTCGGCCACAAGATCCAGCGTTATCCTTGCGATCCTTGGAGTCTTTCCCCCCCCCCCCCCCCCCC
>VNJU01000010.1:91782-114988 GCA_008042675.1 Drosophila seguyi
CCCCCCCCCCCCCCCTTTTCAAATTCGATCCGCTGAGCAGAGCATGTCGCCGGCCTTTTGCATGGCGAACGATTGCAATCAGGAGCCTGATTTTTATCACAAATGTTTTGCCACGGCCATGCCACCGACGCAGCCGCCGCCGCCGCCCACGCCCACGGCGACCGTTGTCCTAACGACGTCACCGCCGCCGCCGCCGGTAACCAGGGCAGGACCCTCCCCCTCGCCATCGCCCTCACCCTCTCCCTCCGTATCGCCAGCGCAATCGATGACGCTAATGCCGCCCATGTCCATGCTACAAGCTCCGTTCCAGCCGCCGCCGCCGCCGCAGCCGGCGCTGAACGCGGCCGGCGCAATAATGACGCGAACGGGCAGCGTCGGTGGCGCCACGAGTGCCGCCCGCAGGAACTCCCTTTGGCTGGAAACGCTGCGCAACACACGCAAGCTGTCCTACGCCAACGAGCGACCGATTTTGGTAAGCAACCGAGGCGCATGCACTCGACGAAAAACTGTATAAGAACTCTAAAAAAAAATTCACAGGAAAATTATATCTATGAATTGCATTTTAAATTAATTCCATTGCCAAATTTAATTTTTTAATAGAAAAACAAAGAGAATACTTCGAAATATATCTATATACAAAATATTTTTTAGTGTTTATTGGGTTATTTCACATTAATCGATATTTTGTTTAATATATCGATTCAAACCAGAAAATCGTAGAATTTTCTATTTTAAAAATTTCAGCTTAATACAACTTTTATCGTTTTTTTTTTTAAATAGCTCCGAATTTGATTGTTAGCAATCTATATTTTATAAAATATTTTATTGTGATATTAACACAAAATAGATAGGCGAATGTTGATACATCCGGGGATAATTTTAAAATAAAATAGGTAGCTTATCGATATTTAAAAAAATTTAATCGAAAAAAAGGACACCACATTTAATAATTTTGTTGGGCAAAATGTAGTTTTTTATAAATATTATAAAGTTCGATACTAAAAAGTTGATAAATTGATTTTTTTTTTTCATTATGATATTGAGAATGCTATTTTTTTCTTTATTATGTCTATATTTTGATTAATGTAAAATAAAAAGTTGTTGCTTGTAGTATTTTCTTTTCTAAATATATACCTTATCTACATTTTTCTCCGAGTGCAAGCGTTAAGAAACTATGACGTATCTAGCTTATCTCAGCCATTTCCATTCGCCATTTGGTTTGGCGGCTTCCACGTGTCCCGCGTCCGAGACTATAAAAATAAATAAATCGCTGGCGCTCTCTCTCGCGCGCTCTCTTTTGTCTCCTCCGGGCTCCTCCGGGTTTCTTTTCTTTCCTTCTCTCCCTCTGTCTCTCTTGAGCGATTCGAAGTTATTTTCAACCAGAGCATCTGCAAAAAAAAAAATAACAAAAGCGAAAACAAAATAAGAAGAAAATAAGTAAAACGCGTACGATGGAGCTCCTCTCCGGGAGGAAAATATTGGGTTGCGAAATATTTGATACCCTGCAAAAAGTGTGCAAAAAGTGGCACAAAACTTGATAAAAAATTTTGGAAAGGTCAAACTAAAATAAATTTGTAGAAATATTTATAAATATTTAACTTAAAGTTATGTTTGGATATGTTATATAATGAATTTTCATGTTAAACTGAAAAAAGGGACAAGCAATATAAATTTAAGAGTTTTTTTTATATTTTTTTCTTTTTTAATTTTTTCTTTCGTCAAATTTTTTGAATTAAAAAGAAACTTATTTCCGCATGTTTTTTTCAAACTTAAATGACTTACAAGTCAATGAATATCACATAAAAAGTTTATGAACTTTATAATATAATGATAATAAAAACGGCTGTCAATGGGGCGTATGATTTATATATTTACAAAAATTACTCATACGTAAAGCAGAAATTTGTTTTGTTTTTAAATACATTTCGTTTTAAGAGCGAAAAGAATTAAAAGTCCAGAAAGATCAAATGCAGAGAAAATAAAAACTGATGTCGTAGGCCATGTGGCGTATGATTAATATTTACAGCAAAATTACTTATACGACATGTAAAAACAGCTGATGTTTTTCTTGAAGTATTAAAATTAAAAATTTTTGTTTAAGTATGAAAATGATTTTCTTTTGTTTTTATAATGTATTAAAAAATATACAAAAAAAAGTGGTTGCGTATGTGGCGTATGATTAATATTTATAGCAAAATTACTTATACGACATGTATTTATCTTATATTAATTAAACTGTTGTTTTTTTCTTAAACAATGTAAATTTAAAGTGTCTTTTTTTAGATTTAAAAAGTTAAAAATTAAAGAAAATCTATTACAAAATATGAAAATTAAAAAGTTGCTGTCTACGTGGCGTATGATTAATATATACAGCAAAATTACTCATACGACATGTTGTCTCAAGATAAATTAAATAAAAATGAATTTAAATCGAAAATTAATATTTTAAAATTAAAATTATAAATGGTTTTATATAAATATATTTAAGAGACCAAATAATATTCTATTAAATTTATTTCCAATAATAAAAACATGTTAATTTTCTCATATAAATAGATCGAAACTCTTACGCAATTTTAATTATTAACGATACATGTTATAGACTGCAATAGATATACCCCTCTTTGGAAAGCCCCTGGGCAGGATCCTCCTTGGGGTAAATCCATTTGTGGGGGGGAAATGAAAGCAATAACACAAAACAAATGTGCGAAAAAAAAAAATCTGAAACAAGACACAAAACACATCGCAAAGGCGACTCCCACCGAATGAACACAAACAAACAAACAAACAGAAATCATTTAAAGAGGGTCTATATGGCGCTACTTGGGCATTCCATCATCCGAATCTGAATTCGAATCTGAATCTGCATTCGAATCGCAATCAGATACTGGATGCCGAATCTGAACAAGACGCCCATAAAGACATAAAGTTCGCCCAAGTGTTTGGATTCGAAAGGTGTCTGCCTTATGCTTTGATATATTGTTTACATCAGCGGCAGCAGTCTCATCACCATAATAATCATTATCTATATTTGTATATTTGGGATATTGAATTTGGAGGATTTTCAGGGTCAGAGAGTAGGTTCTCCTTTTTTTTTTTTGGAGCCAAAATTTATGCCTTGATTTCCGGAGTTCATCGCCGAGCCGAGGGTGTTGTTGGTTACATCAGATATATATATATATATATTGACTCTATATAGAGCGGGCTATTTAAACAATGGCCACAACGTAATTAATGGCATATGCAATATAAAGCAAATAAGGCATTGAAAAGGAACAGAAACAGAACGGAACAAGGGGTCCTCAGATGAATTATCGATGCACACACACACATCGTATATATATATATCGTATAATGCCAAATACAAAAACCTGAAAGCCAAAAGGCAAACAATATGCAAATGGGCAGAGAACAACACATGCGTGCATATTTAGATGATGATAAATATTATATATATGCAGTCAGACTGCTGCTCCCAATGGGTATTACGGGGTGTCATCTAAAATATTTAAGACTTGCTATTTGCTTTGCCAACACGACTCCTTTGAGCTTTCCTCCAGTGACACGTTCACGTCCACGTCCATGTCCATGCCCATGTCCATGTCCATGTCCGTGTCCATGTCCGCGTTCGCGTCCTTGTCCATATGTCCGCATTTCGAGGACTTTCAATCGACCAAGTCAACTATCAACTGTCAGGAGCGGCCAGCACAAAGGACCGACACACACACACAAAGGCGGAGTGAAAGCGAAAGGTGCTAGCGTCGAGTCCTGGACTGTGTTTGTACTCTGAAAAATGCTGGCCAGGTGGCCCCAATAGTCCCCCAATAACTTATTGCCTCGGCATTATGCGGCGAAAAATAGACGAGGAACTTTTTAAAATTTCATGATAATAGTCGAAGAGCCGCGGACTGCAGTTTTCCGTTTGAATGCCTGGCTGCACTTGGCGGAAAAATGTGCGTAACAAATAAATCTAGCCTGAAAACTATAATTATCGAGAGATAATTGCATTTGCGATGAATTTTTCGATTAAGAACTTACAAAAATCGATTTAAAGCAATTGCTGTTATCGAATTCTCTAGCTTAAGTTTTATTTGTAATAAAAATATCGATAAGTTCGACAGGTTATCACGATAGAGTGATCGATAAGTTCGATAAAGCATTAATATATCGATATATACCTTTGTACTCCAAGGAAGTTGAATAAAAAAATAAATCGGGACCCACTCTTATATTATATACTTTTTTGTCACCGTGTATATACGGTATAGCATGCCCTGCTCTTTACGATAATATATAGTAACCCCTTTATATGTATATCTATAGATATATGTATATGTACAATATATATATCCGTTTGGATGGATGTGCCCGGTCGTATATCTTAGCAAGTGCATGCTAGGCGACTGTAGATGTTTGCCCAAGTGTCCATCAATAAAATATGACAAGAGGCACTTTTAGCGGACTGTCCCCGAGCCGTAAGACTAAAGACCGGACAGAGGGTCCCGGGACCCCGCGGTATCGTCGGGCGACGATATAAAGGTCGCGCCGCAGCGAAACGAATCCACTCACAGCTGTTCTGAGTCATTTGCCAAGGTGTACGGGTATAATCGAACCGGAACGGACCGGACTCGGTTTCGGTTTCGACTTTGCGATTATTGCGACCAGATGTCCCGCCTTTGAGGGCATGCACCTGTGGTGCAACCAGGTCGCTCTATGATTCATTCATTCGTCGACAGAGAGATCTTGGCCAGCTCTTGACGGCGGAGGTCTTTGTTGGCCATTCCATTTTGTTGTGTCAGGCGCAAGTATTGGGACTTTAAAGATGTCACTTTAGTTTAGGAAAAAAACAACGATATGTTATCGATAGAATTAAGAGAGGTAAATTAACATATATTTAAATAGAGAGTAGTATATATATTTATATAACTAACGCATTAATTAGGTTAGGTTAACTAATATATGGAGATTTATCGATTATTGGAAAGAGATGTTTTGGCAAAGTAGCATTCATCGAAAAGGAATATCGAAGCAAATATAAATCGAAATTTATCGAATTTTAAAGTCAAATATGGATTAAAAATATTTAAAAATTTTATTTTTATAATTAATAAGATGTAGTGATATATACATTTCATCCAATAATATACCCAACGTGGTCAAAAAAAGTACTACAAATTCTCAGAAAATCTGAACATTTGAATTAAATTCCTGAAAATCATAAGAAGGAATGCATCTAGGCATTCCCTTTCCTTTTGTTGCACTTGTAGTAGTTGTTCTTGTATTTATTGGTCCTAAGCCAGAGCTGAAGATGGATCCAAAACGGTATCTAAATACATATATATATATATACATACTTCGATATTAAAAGCCCGGCAAGACGGACGGCAAGGCGAAGGCTAAGGGGATTCCGGAATGGCAAATGGCTGACAAATGCATAAAGTTTTCATTTCAATGAATTATTCAAAATCCGACATGACAACATTTTGACTATCTGTCGTTTGCGTTGACATTTCCATTTGATATCTGGGTCGGAGACTCGACAACGCCAGCAAGGATTGTGTGTGTGTGGGTTTAGAGGATAAATTCTAAAGGATGGGTAAAGGATGGGCACTCGGGGCACTCCAGGATATGGAATGTGTGTGGACTTAGGTGCGATGTCCTCCCATTGATGATGAAGGCAATTGGAATTGCACAAACACACACACACAGACAATGCATTAATTTATTTAAATGAGTGTGTTGGGGCTCCTTAATAAGGCTTTGGCGGGGCTTTCGTAGATTCCATTGTAAGGGATTTTACAGGTACAAGTTGTTGACGGTTTTCTCCCTAAAGCAGCTTTGCTGCACTGAGCTAAATGAGTAGGGTTTTCTTAGAAAGGTTTTTTAGGAGTTATTTATTTATTTATTAAGGCTGGAATAGGTTAAAAAAATATATATATATATATATCTATAACTAATTATGTGAGAACTTAAAGATAAGTCTCTCCTTGAAAGTCTTTGAGATTTCCTAATTTTTGGGAGTTTAAAATTAATTGCCTTAGATTATTCAATCTTAAAAAAGCTGATAAATTACAAATTAATTACTTAAAATTAAACTTACTGAAGTATAGTCTATAATAGGTTTAATATGTATTAAAAATATATTATTAATTTACAAGTCTTTAAAGTTTCTTATTTATTTACTTATTTAAAAGCTTAAAGAAATTTTTCCAAGATAATTTTCTCTCTTTAAACAGCTTTTACATGAATTAAATGCTTAAAAAAAACCTTATTAAAACAAAGTATTTTGTATATATAATTCCTATTTATTATATATTACAATTTGCTATACATTTTCTTCACTATACAAGTCAAGATGCCAATTAGTTGGCAAAAACAAGACAATTCAAATTAATTGGCATGCACACAATATGTTTTTGGATTGTCCGCGGGGCCTCAAGTGATTCCTAGTAAATCCCGCCATAGAAATAGGAATTAAAGGCTTAAAGGCAACTGGTTCCTGGGATGGGTCGCAAGGATCCCGGGATGAGGAGTGAAGCAGCAGCAGCTGTTACGGTTGCTAGGCCAATTCATTTGTCAGTTCATCAGCGCCAAAGAATGCATTCGCATTCGCATTCGCATCCGCGTATCTGTGAGAGCGTTATTCAAGTGTGCGCTGTCGTATCTGTGCGATGGATGCGTGAGCGTGTGTGAGTGTGCTTCTGCGTTGGCCACAGTCAGGCTTTGCTATGGTAAAATTTTATTTACAAAATGTAAAGTTCTTTTTTTATGAGCTTATTAAATATATAATGAACTTAAGTGAGGGGTCTCTCTCTTTTGTTTATCTTGTGATTCCGCTCATGATGGTATTAAAAAGGGTGATCTTATTGCGAGAACCGTTCTCTAATGCTGTTGCTACCTTCCTTTCTTGGTAGCTTCTCTGAGAGCGGGAAGATAGAGAAAGCTAATAAGACCACCTTAAATTCGTACACCATTATCCGTCTTAATTTTAACCGGAGAGAAAAATTGCTAATCTCTCATGAAGTGCAACGAAAAAAATTATCTCTTTTTAGGATAAAGAGAAAGTGAAACAGAGAAGATATTTTTCAAAGAGAGCTCAAAAACTAAAGAGTGAAATTGAGCGGTTGCTTTGAATCCTTTTAAAATAGAGTTAAAGCGATTCGTAATTTTTCTAATTAAAAAAAAATAGTTCTAGTTAATAGTTAAAAAAAAGAAGTCCTGCTAGATACATACATATGCATATATATAGTACATACATTACGTTTCCTAGTCAGATTTCTATTCATGTCCTCAATGTATTTCCATGATCCCTGTGGCTCGTCTTGGCCAGGCCAACCCGTACATCCGTATTCGTCTCCGTATATCCTTTGCATGCACAAAATATAGCCGAACAACGTGACTATAGTCCAATGTACGTATAATGTATGTGTTTGCATGTATGTATGTATGTACATATGTACGTACGACGGGGGCAGCGGCAATTGGCGATGACAATGAAATCGCGTAGCTGGAACTTTGAATTGAGCATCCATTTGGGAATGGCTGCAAGATGGAGAGAGAGGGGGGAAGTGTGGCAAAGCGCGAGGGGGAAGCGGAGAAGGAGAGGATGGGGGGGGGAAGAAGGCTGAGGAGGACCGTCACCTTACGCAAATCGGAGTTGGCCAATGCGCAGGACCAACCGAAGGCCACGGACAAAGCAGCTCTCTTTTCGGCTCCCTCTACCCATCCCTCTCTCCCTCCTTCTCTCTCTCTTTCTCTCTTTTTGATTTCTAAAATGGAATTTTGAATGCCCAGAAGGAGTATCTCTCTGCGTGTGTGTGTGTTCCCGTGGAACCTCAAAAGGATTAACTTGTAAAGTTCAATTTTGATTTTCGTATTGCGTGTCATTCAGCCATTATGCCCATTAGTTATCAGCGAAATGAAAGGAAGAGCAAAGAAAAAAAACAAGAAACGAATAAACTTTAAGCGAAGCTCAAAGTTCAAAGAAGAAGAAGCAGCAGCAGCTTCAAGCGGCTCCTCCTCTGCCGCTGTCGCCAGCAGCGTCGCTGCCTCCAGCTGCATGCATGTGTGGGTGTGCTCCTGCCCTGTGCGTGTGTATTCGTGGGTGCGCGCAAGCAAGATGGCCATATTAAATGAGAGCCAGAGCGACAGAGACGGACATGGACAGAGCGGCAGCGCCTAACAAAGTTGAGTGGATTGGAAATCAGTAGAGGAGAGAGCGAGAGAGCGCCGACTCGCTCTCTCGTACACACACCTCCGCTTAGTGCTTAGAGCTCCTTTCGTGTGCCGCCAAATTAAACACACATGACAATGCCAATTCATTATGGCCAAAAACGAAAACGAAAACGAAAACGAAATTGCAATTGCAGCAGCCTCAGCCTCGGCCTCAGTCTCAACAGCGGCGGCAGCCACGACTGCGACGCTGGCAGCGACAGCGACAGCGACAGCTGATAAAGACAGTTTGACAGGCAAATCTGGGGCCAAAGCGCAGGAAGAAGTAGCAAACAACGGTGAGAGGCGGTAGCACAGCCCGGGGAAGAGAGAGTGGATAAGTAAGAGAAGAAGAGCACTGCACCCACACCCTTCTTTTTTTTTTCGGGGAAGTTGTTCACTTTATGTCTACAGCAGAGCCTCTACTGTAGAGGACTCTTCTAATTTCAAAATCATAAATTAATGCATTTATATAATGCAAGAGGGTTTGACCTTGGTTACCTCAACATTTAGCCTTATTTTTATTGGTTAATTTTAAATTGAAAAATAAAATACGACGATACATATTTTCTTTAAAAATCGAATCGATGATCGATAAGCAAAAGAATCCAAATTATTGATCTTCAATTTAATTCTTAAAAGTTTTTTGAAGTACCTGCAATCGTAGATTTTATATATAAAAGAAAAAAAAAAATCTAGAACATTATAGAACAAGTTTTTCAGAAGAAATACAATTTTATCATGAAACTTTAATTCCATAACCATTATAGGTTGCTTACAGCTTCTGTTCCGTATTCCCGAATTGACCGTATCCTGGGTTAGTTTTTGTAGCCTACATTTAAGGGCTGTACTGTATTTTTACGGTTATTTATCAACCGTGGCCTGGCAACGGATCCGGGAAAAAAGGGATCCTGGTGCCGTTAGCTAGTTTCGCTCTTCGCTCAGCTCTCTCTTCTTCTACTGCTTTGACGTGCGCCTCCTTCGCTGCCGCCGCTCCAACGCTGGCATTGCGGTCGAGTTAATTCGAACCTGGTCCGTTTACAGCCGACGTCGACAGCGACGACATCGACATCGACAGCGACGCGAAGCGACAGCGCTTTGGAAGATTCCGTCCGTTTCAGTTTTGTTTGTGTGCGCTTGTGTGTGTACCCTATATAGAGGCAAAAATTCTCTCACGCTCTCATAGTTGCAACCAACTAGGGTAATCATACTTGTCTTCCAACATGTTCGACGTCCGCCGAAGAACGGAGCCCCTGATCACATGGGCGCATGGGCCTCTGGGTGACCCGCCCGGTAATCTGATTGAAGAGCTAGAAATGGGGACAGTATCTGGACATTGTCCAGGACTTTCTCAAGATTATCAATATATTGTATATTAATAATTATTTAGAATTTATAATATTTTAAAAATATTGCTTATAATATTTTAGTTAAGCTAAGAAGCTTTAAATCCTTTGAAAGTTGAAATGAGTTTCCTTTAAGGACAACACAGCCTAACGCTGTTGCCTCGAACATTTCATCAAATCCAGCTGTTTACTTCGAACCTGGCCAGCGTCGACGTCGGCAGAGAAATTGCTCGACAGCACAAATTGTGCGCCTCTATATAAGTTACTCTATGGTCTGTATTCTGTATTGTGTTTACACCCATGGCTGACGTAGCGAGCGCCGATGAGCTAAACCTTCGCCAACGAAGAATAATATAATAATAATAACTACAATTGACATACCTAAGAACTCTAAACAACAAAATTAAAGCAAATAATATAATAGAAATCCAAAAATATACGGCAGACAGCAACAACAGAGAAAGCAGCACGGCATGAACAGCAGCAGCAAAAATTATAATAACGGCAACAGCGACAACAGCAACAGCAATTACAATAACAATAAGAAATACGATAACAATTACAAGAATAACACCTGCGGTCACCGCCACATTCACAGTCACAGTCACAGTCCCAGTCACCTTTCCAGTTACAATTACAGTTCCCTATATCGTTATAATTCGCGTTACCGTTACCGATACACGTTCAATTACGTTTACCGCAACCGAAAAGCGAGCTACAATTTTTTTCCAGTGCGTGCGTGTCTGTGTGCTCCGCCTGAGTCGATGAAGTATCTATTTCGAAATCCTTTCGTTGCTGATTCTATTTATTAAAGAAAGAGAAATAGCGGTACACTTACCACGTTTACCTTGTGTTTTTTTTTACCGGATTCCGGTCACACACACACACTCATCACACATCATACACACGCACCGAGTGGAAGAGAACAAACATTGAAAATGAAAGCCGAAACAATGCGATAACGGGATAACTGACAGACCTAACCCAAGACGAAGAAAAAGAAGTCGAAGGAGGTGGAGAAGGAGAAGGAGGAGAAGCAGCCGCAACAACAACAGCAGCAGCAGCAGCAGCAAGCGAAATAAGGTGAATAAAATATGATTTAATTGAGGCAAAAAGGAAAAAAAAAAATATATATATAAAAACAGTAAAAGAAACAGTGAAGAAAAGGGTTCGCAACAACAACAACTGAAATAACAGTTAGACCACAGTCACTGGCGTAGCAGAGCTCGCGTCGCTGCCGACGTCGCAGCATCGCCTCAAGTCAAAAAAGAAGTAAAAGCAAAAGAAGTATAAAAAGTAAGAAAATAAAAAAAAAGGCCAACACGAAACTCGCATACACACACATACAAAAAAGGCACATAAAGCGGGGAGAGAAGGAGGAAAGTATCGCGAAGAAGCTGTGAAAAAAAAGCCGAACAATGGCGAAAGTAATATATCACAATATTTCCCATCCATAGATAAATATCTCAACGCGCTTTCCATGAAGATGTTCGCGAAAGTAGCGCAAACAGGAACGAGCGGAGAAGAGAGAGAAGGGAGGACAGTAAAGAGAATAAAGAATTGGTTGTCTTGGCAGGAGAAAAAGACAACAAACAAGCTTATTATTAATGTACCACAAAAAATAACATTTCATAGAATATTTGCCTTTTCTTTGTTATTCTTAATTAAGCCTCAATTTTTTTTTGTATAAATCAAGTTCAGCTGTACTGGTTTATGCCATCATTGCTAAAGTATTATTAAAGTTTTTAATAGAGTTTTATATCTCTAAAATATTTTTAATTTTGAGGTATTGAATTTATTGCATTTAACATTAAAATATTAATATTGTCGAAGAATATCCGAAAAAAAAAATACCTTAAGTATTTTAAACAAATATATTGACATCAAATATTGATTTAAATAATATCTAAATTTCAAATTAATGATTTATTTGTTAATATATCGATATTATATTGATTATTGATATTGTTCCTTTATGTAGATATTATATATTATTTTGGTTTTTAAAATAATATTTGTTTACTTTGTAATACATTTTTCTTTCTCTTTTTTTAATATTTAAGAAACACAAACATAAAAGCCAGCTTATAATTAACCATAAATCTGAAGAGACTAAAATCAATTTTCTATTTATTTTTTATCATACCTAAAATAGAGGATCCCAAAACTGTTCTTACACAATATCCTCGCTCTCTATCTCTCTCTCTCTCTGTCTCTCTCTTGCCTCTCGCGCTAAAAGCATAGCATACTATTCCGGGCTCGCTGCTCGAGCCATAAAAGAAGTAAAAGAAACGGAAAAACTTTGAAGCGTAGGCCAAAAATTTATGATTTTCCTGCATATGTGCGTACGCAGTACATATATTGCAATATGTGTGTGAGTGTGTAATGAGTAAGGGGGGGCGGAGGAGGCAGGGGAAAGCCAAAAAAAAGGAGGAAGAAGCTCAAAGAGTGATTCAAACTTTTGGTTCAACCATCAACTTTTGTGTTCTTTTTTTTTTCGATGGTTTTGAATATTTTATGACAGGGAGATGAAGTTGAAGTTGAAGTAAAGTCCATCATTAAGCGACCAATATATATATATATATATATTGGACGATATAAATTGCTGTCGCCGTCGTCTTGGGCCTGCGTCTCATGTAAATTTCACTCGAAAGTGAAAGTGAAATTCGAGGAGAAGCAGCCAGAGGCGAGAGAGTAAAAGTAAGAGTGATAATATTAATATAATTAGACTTTGTTTGTCCCCCCCTCAGGGCTGTGTGTCACAACTCGTGCATTCCAACGAAAGTTACGACACATTGTGGCACCAGTGCTGCTTCGCTTTTCCTCCGTTTCCGCTCTCCGTCCCACTGGCATTCATTCTTCCTTTACTTTTCCCCTTCCCCTCCCCCTGTTGGGCCTCAACTCAACTTGAGAGTTATCCTAGGAATAGCCCTTGGAGACTGGCTCAAGTCAAGCCATTTAACCGGCAGGCCAAGCACATGGCCACATTTCCTACTCACCTGATGTCCTGGTCTCACCTGCCAAATAGAAATAAAGTCTCTTCTCCTTTCCTGGCGAATTTCTCTTCTCCTTGTGTGTTTGTTGCTTTCTGTTGTTTGTTTGGTTTTTCTTTGTTTTTTTTTTTGGTTGGAATTCCAAGCCGGTTGCATTAAGTTTCAGTTCCGGCTTGTTGATTGACATTTCCTCTTGCTCTCTCTTTTTGTTTTTTTTTCTGCTTGTGTGTGTGTTATCCTTTAGCCGGCTGACAGTTTTTGACAACAAAAAAAAGAGGAAAAAAAGAAGACAAAACCTAGGAGTAACAACACCTATTTTATTTTTTGTTTTTTTTTGTGGCAACTCTACTGGCATTGGCCATCTTATGCAACTCGCTTCGTTTGATAAACCACAAATGCCACTGTGTGCGCTTTTTTTTGTTTTTTTTTTTTTTTTATAGAAGGAAGGAGGGGTGGTTGGGGGTGACTGTTATGTAAGGGACATGGCTGTAACAACAAGCGACAGGAACAACAATGGCCCAAGCACCCAGCAGATAAGAGCATCAAGCCAACAGTAAAGATAAAAAAAGCAAAACAAAACAAAAAATAAGGGAAACATTACAAAAAAAAAAAAAAATAAAAATAAAATGCCAAAAAGAAAGCGGAAAAAAAGAGAAACAAATGAAAAGCTGCTAACAAAGTGAGCAGCGAAACGTGAAAAACTCCAAAAACCAAGGGAAATCCCCAAAAATTTTGATGTTTCTTGTGTCCTTGTAGTTATGTCACAAATGGTTTCGTTTTGGTCAGATTATATACATGGTTAAGGCTAGCTTAAATACCAAAGAAATCTTGCCTCTGATTTTGTTTTTTTAATTGCAAAGATTTACAAATTATATGGAATACAACCAGTTCCGAATCGAAGGAATCTTCCGCTTCAAAATGTTATTAAACAGCCTGCAAGGAATATTCCTTTAAATGGCCAACGGGGCGGATGTGTTATATTGCGTATACGTCATGTTGCCTCTGTCTTTGGCAGCGTTCGCATTTCATTGACGTGTTGTTGGCTGCTGCTGGGTTGCGTCTGTTATGCTTGTTATTATTAGGCAACGGGAACGGCAACGGACCAAGATTCCGGGCTGCTCATTCCGCCGTTATGAACAGCAGACCAGAGATAACGCATACGCCGCATGGGTCCACGCTGTCGGCTTTTAAAAGATGCAAATCCCCACGAGGCCGAGACTGAAAACAATTCTGAATTATTAAGTTACTCAATCAGGCTTGGCCCTAAGACCTTAAACTCACTTCAAATGGGATTTGGCCGAGGGTTTACGTACGTCTCTCTGCCGCCTTTATGTTAGTTGTTTGTTTTCATCCCCCCCTTCCCTGCCGACGCGTGTGCCGAGCAATTGAAGGTGGAAAACAAAAAGAAAAAAATTAACAAAATTGAAAAAAAAGAGGCAGCCCAATTGCGGGAAATTTTCAATTAACGAATTTCATTTTGGACTCGGCCATAAAACAAGAGAAAAAACTGATTTCATTCATATTCACAAAGCGCACGAATTTGTGATCTGAAGTCAAGAAGAAACTACTTGAATTGGTGTTATTTTGTGTGGAAACTTATTTTTCTGTAACTTATTTGGAGATCTACGTAAGGCAAAAAATATCTATATATCGAGGCTGTAGCTAAATTCAAATGTAACAATATTTATAAGCTTTAAATACATATTTTATAAAATAATAATGTATCGATATTTATAAGCCATTAATCGATATTTTCTTTAAAATATTTAACCAATTTAATAGCAAAAAGAGACAATTGAATTTAAATAAATTTTTCCAGATTTTTCCCCTATATTTTACCAACAATATTCATATTTTGACTTTGAATGCCTTAAATTTAGATTCTGACAAATTTAATTATTCGAAATTTATGATATTATCGACAAATCAAACTTTTCTTGTCGATAAACATTTCTAATATGATTCCAATCGATTTCTGAATACTTGAAATCTTCAATTTGCTTTTTTATTTAAAACAAATAATTTATTATAAATTATCTAGCAAAAATTTAACCGAATAGCTTCAAGTTTTCCCCATTCCTCGATATCTAAATATGCTTTCCTGGCTGGCGGATTATTTTTCTCTGTGAGGGGATTAGGTTCACATAAATATAAACGTGGAGTGACACGTGTCTCCGGCTGGGCTGTCCCTTTTGCTTTGGCTCCTGTTTAATATATATATATATATATATATATATGCATTTTTTTTTTGTTCAACCTTTGGCACATGTGCGCGACGCCGGCGTCAGTTGAAAGTTTTGTTATTTGTTATTGTTTTACCCACCAGGATGAAGGGTGCACGAGCACGTGTCCTGGCCCTTTTCAATATGAAGGAAAAAGCAATAAAAAAAAAAGAAAAATGAGAAACAACGACTGAAAGCAAAAGGGCAAAATCAACAACAAATTGAACTTCAATCGAATCAAATCGAGCTTCGTTACTCACCGCTGTATGTAGCTTTGTCATTTGTCATTATGGCGGAAGCAAATCATTGTAAATGAAACCAAAGTGCTCCTGGCTGCCCCCATTTGAACCATTGTCCGGCCGAAGGTCCGTCTGCTATTTGCATTTCAGTTTCTGTAGCTCGGTGTGTCGGCATTTCTGTATTTCCCACTGGATAATTGAGCGAGCATGCGACCCTTACGCGGTCGGTCTAACCTTCAGCCCTGGCCCTAGCCCTAGCCCTAGCCCTAGCCCTAGCCCTAGCCCTAGCCCTAGCCCTAGCCCTAGCCCTAGCCCTAGTCCCACTCCGTGAAAAAGCGGAATGAGCCTTTGGCGCGGCTCATCCAAAAGTGAAAACATTCGAGTCAAGGCCAAAACCGACTGGGTCTGTGTCTATTTGGTATCGTTTGTTTATTAATTATTTGGTTAGCCTTTCATGCCGCCACCCTTCTGGATACACAGGACGAATAAAGTGTGGTTTAGGGAGGACAGAAAAAGTATATTTATCGGTATTGCTACGATAAATCGATATTTTAATGATGCGATTTAACAAGCTGCTAGCATTTATATAAATAAATAAATAAATTGAATACAATTTTGTAGGATATTTCTCATTAGTATTCACATTTTAACCTTAAATTCTATATTTATCGATTATGAAAATTTCTTGATATTTTCGATATGTTTAATATTTTATTCGATATATCATATTAGTATTATTTTGAAGTCAGACTTACATTATAGGTTTCTGGGTTCTAAATTAGCTACAAATATATATTTTATTCCAATATTCAGTGAAAATAAGCACAAACATGTTTAATTTTTACAACTTAACAAATTTGTATATTTATTTATAGATTTAAAATATCTTAAAATAAATATCTCCAATTTCTTTGTAGAACAAATGTCAGCAATGTCCCTTTTTCTAGTTACCTACTTACCTGTTATTGTTTTTTACCTTTAAGCCATCATATTTACCTTTTGCTTTGACAAATATTTGACTTTCTGTTGGCTTTTTTTGGGTGACTCTCTCTTCGTTTTTCATTTTTAATATGTTAGTTGTCGTTGTCGTCTCATCATGCAGTCGCTAAATGTGTCAACTTTGGCGCACAAGTCGAAAGTAAACAATTGGGGCAATTTTCAATTCGTCAACGACTTTTCTTTGGCATTATTATTATTTTTGTTGCCTCCTTTTTTATTTTGTGGCTTTTCCCACTTGAGTCACCTCAACGTTCTTGCGTTTGTCTTTTCGCATTTCCAAGGTGTGCGGCGTGGTGTGTGTGTGTGTCTGTATGTGGTAACAATAGGGTTAGATATATTGATTTTCGATCATAAGAACCTGCAACATGCAAAGCCCAGCTAACACCTACCCCACTATATATATAAATATATATAGATATGGCTTTATATCGGCCCAGTGACACGCCCCGCCCATTGACATTAGCCATATATATTTATATATATCTCTGTATATATATATTGAAGGCGCCTTCTTGAAGGACTCTGAAGAAGAATGTTCCTTGTCATTGTCGAGTTA
The DNA here is from genome assembly GCA_008042675.1 of Drosophila seguyi. Classification (NCBI taxonomy): domain Eukaryota; kingdom Metazoa; phylum Arthropoda; class Insecta; order Diptera; family Drosophilidae; genus Drosophila; species Drosophila seguyi. Next base: position 108,349 of record VNJU01000010.1, read on the forward strand.
TCATTTTTTATATATTAAATAAATGCGCTGCTTTGGCACGCTCTAGCAGCCCCATCTTGCCATATATCAGCTTATGGATATATATATATAGATCTAGGCAGATCCGGTAACGGTGCCAATGGAACCGATACGATTAGCGATGAAAGGCCGAAAATCTAACCAAGAAATAATTATAATTAATAATAATAATCAGCAAAAAGGCCCGAACTGACCGAAATGTGCACTCAGGGTGAACTAATTGTGTAATTCAAAGTTTTTAGGTCCCAAACACATACACACCCTCACACATTAAATATACAGAGATAGAAAAAGACTATAAAATGATTTTAAATGAAAATATCATATACAAAAAAATGTAAATATAAAAAATATAAAAATGAAAAATATGTTAAATAAAATAATAAATGTAGAATGTAAATTAGAATTGAATATCAATAGGAATATCAGATATTGTATTCAATATCGTATGGAAAATATCGTAATTTTGTAGATATCGAAATATCGTAAATATATATATTAATTATATTAATATTTATATTAATATAAAAATATTGATATTATTAGAAAAATATCAGATAAAATGAAATTTTATTTTGTTGTCTCTCTTTCCAGATATTTTAGTTTATACATCGATTTATTGCAAGAATGAAATTAATACTTCAACTTGTGCCGCATATATCGATTCCATTTCAATATTTTCTGGCTCTCCCAGAATCGATTATTTTCGCAAGAATATCGATTTATTGCAATGATTAAAATTATGCTTAGACTTGTGCGGCGAATATCGATCCAGTTCCGATATATTCTGGTACTCGCAGAATCGATTATTTCTTACATTTACTTATCGAATTGTTTATTTTTTATTTAAAATCTTTTCGTTCATAAACTCCTTTAATTGATTTAACAAGATTGAAATTTATTAATTTCTTAATTGTTTCAGTTATTTATTATAATTATTTCTTCTTCCATAATTCATTTGAATATTTATTAGTTGAATGTTTTCTTTTTTCTCGCCGTGCCCTGTGCTAGAAATTCCTGGCCAGGCAAAAATATTACTTATCCGCCTAATTAAGCCCCAACAAAGCGAACACTTCATTATATATTTCCTGCACTCGCCAAACGGGGGGCCAATCAGGGGCGACAGCGAGAGGTTTCCGGGGAAGTTAAAGAAAAGAAAACGTAACCTTAATGTAATGTGAATTACGCTAAATTTATTAGGCAACAACAAGGGTCGAAAGGCGGCGAACGGGGAGCGGAAACGGAAACCAAGGCAAAGGCAAAGTGAAGGGAAAACCGCACACACACACACACACACACACGCACTCATCTGAGCCTAATCGTTATCGTTAACTCCACAACTTCAGGAAACCCCAAACCCTAGGTTTGGATTTTATTTTACTTTTTTTTTTGTTTTTTTCTTTTTTTGCTTTCCCCTCCTTAGCGGTCGTTACCAATTTTCGTCGCTTGTTTCATTCTCTCCTAGTTCGTTTCCCTTTCGCCTTCGTTACGTTACGTTTTTGCGTGCTGGACGCGTTTTGTATAGGAAACTCGATAATTTCCACCAATTTCCTTTCGCTGCACATGTGTGCGTAAGAGTCCTCGGTATGTGTGTGTGTGCGTGTCCCTGCAAAGCTCATAAACTGTGTGTCGGCAATGAGTATGTTAATTCGGTTAGAGGTGAGAACGCAGGTGAGAAATAATTTCGGGGCGTGGCATCGGCTAAATGCCAATGCCAACATCTCCTTTGTGTGCGTGATCGGTCGAGAACAGAAAAAAACAAAACAAAACAAAACCAAAAACCACACCACACAATTAATAAATAAAATTAGAGACAGATAAATAGGGTGAAATAAGGGGTAAGCTAATAGGCAAATGAGAAATGTAACGAAAATAAAAGAAAAATGTTACTTAAATTGGGTACTCAAGGACTTGGGGAAAGTGACATAGAACTGAATATAATCCTGCATATATCTTGCTTTGAAAATTAAAATGTTTCTTAAATATTTTTATACTTTTTATTGATTTTTTTTTTTAATTTTAAGATGTCAAAGTAAAATGAAAGTAGCCTTAATTAAATATTAAAAATATTTCAACTTGTCAAAGAAACAATGAATATATTGTAAATGGAATATATATTGTATTTTCTTAACCTTGAGCAATAAAGTCCCCTCAATACTGGTTGCATTCAAATCGTATTAAAAAAAAGTTTGAAAATAACCTCTCAATTAGTCTTTTTTTATTCCTCTCTCAATTTCAAGCTGGAGAGCAATTTTTGCTCTTTTTATGATCTTACTCTCTCAATAGCATTTTTTTCTCTTGGCTCAGTTCAACTTTTTCAATTGCTCTCTCAATTTAAAGATGGAGAGTGAAAGAGTGAGAGAGAGAGTGTGTCTTTTGAACTGTGATTTACTGAAGATGTTGAAATTTTTTCTCTCTGAAAAAAAATCTACTCTTCAAAAGGAGAGAACCAAAAATTTCCAGTAAAATTATATCAGATATTAATCATAGTAAAACTATAAAAAGATTCCATTAAAAACAAGCCAAATTTTGTATAAATATTTAATTAAATACCTTTTAAAATATATAATATTAAAAATTCACAAAAGTAAAACCTAAAAGCTTAGCATTCTAGGAATTCAATTAAATCTCTGAAACAAAATATATATAAAATAAGAAGCTTTAATAATAAAATATGAGCTGCTTTAGCTTTAATTTCGTATTTTGCTAATGGCAATTCCTCTGCCTTATTTTCTGCTAATTGTGTTTATGGATCACTTTACTTTATTTATTTATTTATTTGCCGCTTCATTGGTGCCTAACCCCTGACGTTGTATTTACATTTGTTTGCACATTGTTAAATGCAATTATTGTAGCTTCACATTTAAAATATTTCCACATATTTAATTGAATTCCCCGAACAGGCCATTTCACAGGCAAAATTGTATTGAATTATTTGTGTATTGTATAAGTTATCCTATTCATCATATATAACATTTTTGCCCATTTGTACGGCATCTCGATGGGTTTTTCTGGTAAATGGAAAATGGAAAATGGTAAATGGAAAATGGGGGGAAAAATTCAATTCCTCAATGGCTTGACTCTGCTGGGTTTGGGTTTTTAATTAGAGTTTCCAATTTATGGCCATTGAATCCGTCAGGCTCTCGTTAGGATTTCAACTTAAGTGACTTCCTCGAAGGCATTTATTTAAGCTGTGAGCGTAACGCGGGGGGAGGGGCGGGGAGTTGCGCTTTTCAACTTAATTAGGAAATCCAATTAACATCATTGACATTGGATGTCCTGGAATATGCGCAATTTGTTTTGTTTCTGTTTCGAAATAGATTTTTTTTCTCTAGTTGTTGTCTGTTTTTTTTTTTTTTTTTTTTTTTTNTGTTTTTTTTTTTTTGCATATGTAGATAGGGCACCCCCTTTTTTTTTGGGGGGGATGGAGGGAGGGTTAATTTGCCGCCCCCTGAATCTCCGCCACACACACACACACACACACCCTTTTCCGCTGCTTGCTGACAAGTAGGCGTTGATGTTGATGTTGACGTTGGTCTCGTGTGTGTCCCACCCCCAGCGACGACAACGAGGACGACGACGACCTTTCACCCCCTCGTTGCGTGTGCCACGAATTGTGCGTGTGAGTGGGAGTGGGTGCGTGTGTGCGGCTTTTCCGAGGGACACGCAACAAACAAACGATAACAAACAATTGTGGCAACGACATTCGGATACTTACACTCGTGTGCGTGCCAGGAGGTGGCTCTCTCTTTTGCCGCACTCTCTCTCTCTCTCTCTCTCTGGCAGCTCCTGTCCTATTTTCTTGTTCTTTTTTTTTTGAGGTTTTTCCCTGATTTTGGTCGGGAATGTCGAGTGGGGAAAATGCTGATTGTTAATGCTGCTGCTGGGTCTGGGAATCGTGTTTTAAGTCGTGTTTAGTTGAATGAATTGCCAAAAAAAATGCCAGCATCTCTGCCTTTGGATAATTTTCTTTCCTTTTTTCCACACACACACAGAAGCTGCTTTAAATTTGTTGTTTGAGGGGAATTTTTCAAGGTTTCCTGGACAAAAAAATAATAGTAGAGCTTGTAAATAAATTAGATAATTATTATAGATATATAAAATATATTGATATATATTGATTTATATTTATTTTTATGAAATTATATGGATAATTTATTAGTTCCTAATATTTTTGTTTTTATATTGATAAATTAAAGTTGTCTTATATGTGTCATAAATCGATATACCAAATATTAAATTATATAAATACACTTCCTCTTTGTTTTCTTTGATAATATCTATATTTTGAATGTTAAATATTATAATTTATAAGATCTAAATTGTTTTAAATTTTAAAAAAATTGTTTTTGTTATATTTTTTTGATAATAATCGATATTTTGAATGTAAAATACCATAATTTATAATATCAAAATTTATTTTAAATATTTAAATAAATTTTGTTGTATTATTTCTTTGATAATATTCGATATTTTGAATGTTATATGCCATAATTTAAAATATCATAATTGTTTTTAATATAAATAAATTTTGTTGTATTATTTCTTTGATAAAATCAATATTTTGAATATTGAATGCAGTAAAAAATGATATCTAAATATTTTGTTATATTGAAGTTTTTTCATGTTTTATTATTTTTTTATCGATATATCTTATCGAATTGTAACTTCAGTTGTATGTACATCCTTGTTTCAAGATCCTGAATAACATTAATTCAATTTTTTTTCCCCTAAAATATACCAGAATTCCATATTTGTAGATAAAAGAACATACTCCTAAATCAAATGATTTAAATTAGATATCTAAAGAAATAGCACACCTGCAAATTAAGTCTCTCTGGGACTTCTTGCTTCTCTTTTGTTGGCTCAGTCACTCAATTATGATAACACAGCGAGGGGTCAAAGGCCAGCCCTGTCGGCCATCAATCTGTGTGTCAAATTATCCACATGATCGCCCCGCGTTTGGGCCACAGGAAATCTCAGTCAAGTCGGTCAACGTTGGCTCATCTCCTTTCAGCCGGGCTTAGGCAGGGTGACACAAGTAACGCAACTGCACAAGGAGCTGAGGCAGAAGTAATGGGAGAAGGAACAGGAGCACCAGCAGGAGCAGGAGCAGGAGCAGGAGCAGGAGCAGTACCAGGAGCACATTCAAGCAAATCTACTTAACATAAACCAATTCACACACAAACACACACTCAGAGGTTGGAAGGGGAGCAGGCCAGCAGCTGGGCTTTCATTACAGGGGAGTGGCTGCTAACAAACTGCGAAAGCCAAAAACTGATTATGGCTTTCAAGCCATTCAAAGCGACAGCATTCTGCACTTGCAAATAGACAAACTGTGTGTACAGGGACACCAAGAAAAATATAGGTAGAACAGTATCTTATTGCCCTGAAAAGTGCAATTTAAATTGGATAAAAAACTTACTTTTTAAAAATTTTTAAATATATAAAAGAAAAGAAAAATTTTGAGTAGAAACTCTTAAAAAGCAGAAAATTCTTCATATATTTATCGATAAATTGCAAATCTGGCAGGCAGCTGCATGCTCAATTTGCTTTGTAAATTGGTAATTAAACTTACTTTTTACTCATTTCAAAATATATAATAGAAAAGGCAAGAAAAATCCTATAAAATTTAGTAAAAAACTCTCAAAAAGCAGAAAACTCTTCATATATTTATCGATAAATTGCAAATCTGGCAGGCAGCTGCATGCTCAATTTGCACTATAAATTGGTAATTAAACTTACTTTTTACTCATTTCAAAATATATAATAGAAAAGGCAAGAAAAATCCTGTTAAATTTAGTAGAAACTCTTAAAAAGCAGAAAATTCTTCATATATTTATCGATAAATTGCAATTCTGACAGGCAGCTGCATGCTCAATTTGCTTTGTAAATTGGTAATTAAACTTACTGTTTACTCATTTCAAAATATATAATAGAAAAGGCAAGAAAAATCCTGTAAAATTTAGTAGAAACTCTTAAAAAACAGAAATTTCTTGATTTATTTATCGATAAATTGCAGTTCTGACAGGCAGCTGCATGCTCAATTTGCACTATAAATTGGTAATTAAACTTACTTTTTACTCATTTCAAAATATATAATAGAAAAGGCAAGAAAAATCCTGTTAAATTTAGTAGAAACTCTTAAAAAGCAGAAAATTCTTCATATATTTATCGATAAATTGCAAATCTGGCAGGCAGCTGCATGCTCAATTTGCACTATAAATTGGTAATTAAACTTACTTTTTACTCATTTCAAAATATATAATAGAAAAGGCAAGAAAAATCCTGTTAAATTTAGTAGAAACTCTTAAAAAGCAGAAAATTCTTCATATATTTATCGATAAATTGCAAATCTGGCAGGCAGCTGCATGCTCAATTTGCACTATAAATTGGTAATTAAACTTACTTTTTACTCATTTCAAAATATATAATAGAAAAGGCAAGAAAAATCCTGTTAAATTTAGTAGAAACTCTTAAAAAGCAGAAAATTCTTCATATATTTATCGATAAATTGCAAATCTGGCAGGCAGCTGCATGCTCAATTTGCACTATAAATTGGTAATTAAACTTACTTTTTACTCATTTCAAAATATATAATAGAAAAGGCAAGAAAAATCCT